>APFE031577386.1:0-14462 GCA_000404065.3 Pinus taeda
TTAAAATGGAAATTCCATGCCAAATTATTCTTGACAGCACCAACTACTTCCAATGGTGGTCCTACATTGTGGATTTACTTAGAAGTAAAGGTCTTTACAGAATAGCCTCAGGCCAAGAAACCAACCGAAAGATGAAGATAAGGCAGCTAAATGGAAAAATAGACAAGATCAAGCACGTGGGTTGATAGGGATGTCTATCTCTCCCGATCTTAGATTTCCTATTGTAGAACTTTGATTACCCCTGATGAAGCATAATAGATCACTAAAAGTAGTTTTTGGAATAAAAAATGAACTTAGAGCCCATCAACTTGAAAATGAGTTGCTTACATTGGACCCAATAATTTTTCTTGCATTGAAGATTTTTTGTCCAAGTTCAAGACCCTTAGACTTCTCTTGGAAGGTGTTAAGGTTAAGAAAGAAGATAGTGCCCTTATCTATTTCATTCTTACTAAGTTGGGACCAGCCTAATCTGTGTTTGTTTCCACCTTCCATTCTACAAGAGAAGCCTTCATTTCTCAAGGACACGATTACAAGCCCCCTTCCTTTGATGCTTTTTGTGATTCTTTAATAAGAGAAAAAGAAAAACTCTTACACCTTGGTCTTCTTAATCTTGGAAACTCTTCTAAGAAAGCCTTAGCCGCCCAGCGGCAACCAAATTCAAAGAATCCTAAGAAGTCGTATCCTAAAAAGAATGGTCCTAAACCAAACAAGGGTAAGCAATTTCAGCCTCAAAATGAAAAATCATTTCAACAAAATGATAAGGAAAATAAAAACAAAGGGAAGAAGACTAATAGACATTGCCACTTTTGTAATCGAGATGAACACTTAGAATCCAAATGCTTTAAGAAGATGGAAGCCTTGGAAGTAGCAATGAAGAAACATAACATCCATTTGGAGCACTCTTCAACTTCAACTTCATCTTCAGGAATAACACTTTCTGCATGTGGTTGTCAAACATCTCAGTTTGGATATGCACAAAATGTATCTTCTTCTACTAATTCTCATGACTGACTCATTGACTCTGGAGCTTCTTATCACATGGCCAAAAACAAAGCCATGTTTTCTTCTTTAAATGATTGTAACACCAAAAATATATATGTTGGTGATGATAGATCTCTTAATGTTGTAGGGACTGGAACTGTTCATCTAGACAATGGTCAGTTTAATGATGTATTATGTGTTCCAACCTTATCCTGCAACCTTCTCTCTGTATATCAGATAGCTCATTCAGGTGAAGGTAAAATTGTTGAATTTTCACCTCATGATGTTGTAATCAAGGATCTAAGAGATCCTAAACAGATTCTAGCTACTGGTATTGCTGATGATTCCACAAGGTTGTATAAGTTTCACAACTTTTGGTCATCAAATCTTCCCTCAGTATTTGTTGCTCATAATGATGAAGTGAGCAAACTTTGGCATGAGCGATTTGGTCACTTAAACTATCGCTCCCTTCAGAATCTATGTAAAGAAAATATGGTGACAGGTCTTCCAATGGTATCTTGCAGAGTTGGTGTTTGTTCGGGATGTGTACTCGGAAAACATCATCGGGACAGTTTTGAAAAACGTGCCTCTTGGCACGCCTCGGTCTCTCTACAGCTTGTGCATAGTGATTTATGTGGTCCACTTCCAGTTCTTTCTTTCTCTGGCTACAAGTATTTCTTAACTTTCATTGATGATTTCTCCAGACGCACTTGGGTATATTTCTTAAAACTCAAGAGTGAAGTATTTAACATGTTTTTGGCCTTTAAGGCCTTTGTTGAAAAACAATCTGGACATCAAATTCTTAAGCTAAGATCTGATAATGGCGGAGAATATGATAACAATAAATTCATCAACTTTTGCACTGAGAATGGAATTCAAATGCAACATATTGTTCCATATACTCCATAACAAAATGGAGTAGCTAAAAGGAAGAATTGCACCTTAAATGAAATGGCTAATTATATGCTTCAATTCAAAGGACTTAGTCTTAATTTTTGGGCAAAAGCAATTAACTATGCAAATTACATAATAAATCGCACTCCTACTAATGTTTTAAAGAATATCACTCCAGAAGAAGCATGGAGCTCAATTAAACCAGATGTAAGTCACTTTCGTGTTTTTGGAAGTGAAGCATGGGCCCAAATTCCAGATGAGAAACATAAAGCTTTAGAACCTAAGAGTGAAAAATATATTTTTGTTGGATATTCTGAAGATGTCAAAGGATATAGACTTATTCCACTTAAGTCCGAAAATTTTATCATTAGAAGAGATGTAAAGTTTGTTGAAAATATATCGACCTACGAGCCTAGTTCAACGGATGTGCCACCTCTCTCTATCTCTTCTACTTTTGAAAATATATCTTCTTCAGATGATGAAAGCGAGGATGACAATCCTCCCCCACCTTCTCAGGATCCTTCTTCAGGTCCTCAGCTTCCAAAATGGGTCCGTTCTACTCGGGATGTAGCAGGCGCTCTTGCCAGTGATCCTACAGATCAGTGACGTACACGTTCTCAATTCGATAAAGCCACTTCTTTACTGGCTCAAGCTTCAGCGAATTATGATCCTAACACCTTTGCAGAAGCT
Organism: Pinus taeda; assembly: GCA_000404065.3. Taxonomy (NCBI): domain Eukaryota; kingdom Viridiplantae; phylum Streptophyta; class Pinopsida; order Pinales; family Pinaceae; genus Pinus; species Pinus taeda. The sequence continues at coordinate 2,566 of APFE031577386.1, forward strand.
TCAGGCCATCTAGATTGGGACACAGCTATGAATGAAGAATATCGTTCATTATTGGCAAATGATACATGGAGGACCTTTTTGCCTCTACAAGGACGAAAAAACTTAGTTAGGTGGAATGGGTTACGAACCAAGTATGGAAACCAGGATGGGAAAGTTTGAATAAACATTTAAAGCCTCGTCTTGTTGCTAAGGGTTTTTCACAAGGGTTTTACTGAAACCTTCTCCCCTTATACCAAAAATGAACTCTATCCGCCTTGTTCTTTCCCTTGCTCGCTCTTTCAAATGGAAGTCCATCAGATGGATGTTAAATTTGCCTTCTTGCATGGGGACTTGCATGAAGAAATCTATATGGAACAACCTACTGGATTTATACAACCAAACTCTAGCCTTGTATGTCGGCTTAAGCAATCCCTTTATGGTCTCAAGCAAGCTCCTCGGGCTTGGTATGCCAAAATGGATAGCTTTCTTTTAGAAACTGGCTTTTCTAGGTGTCATTCTGCCAATACTATCTACACCAAGAAAATGGGCAAGTCCCTTATCATTCTTGTTCTTTATGTTGATGATCTTATCCTCACTGGTAGTGATCCCAACCTTATAAACCATGCGAAGTCCAGCCTTAAAAAGAAGTTTGAAATGACAGACTTAGGACACCTGCATTATTTTCTCGCTCTTCAAGTCTTGCAATCCAAGGAAGGTATTTCCCTTTCCCAATCCAAGTATGCCTATGATCTTCTACGCCATTTTCACATGGAAGACTGTAAGCCAGCCCCTTCTCCCTTTCAGTCTGGAGCCAAACTTTCAACCACTTGTACTTCCCCTGAAGTTGATGCTACCTTATACCGTCAACTTGTAGGAAAACTTTTGTATCTGACCCATACTCGTCTTGACCTTTCCTTCCTACACAATGCCTTATTTAATTTGGCTATGGGGTTGTTGCCCACAAAAGGCGAGATACCCCTTTCGATAGCATTCCTTTCTAATCTATCTTCCTTCAGTCGACAGTAGCAGCACCTGATAGCCACTAGATAGCATTGATGTGCCACTCAACTATCTTGATCATATGCTTGAAGGTGGGGCGTCTAATCTTGAAGGTATGATTTTTTATTATGTAATTCAGTACTTATGCTTGTTTTTCTTGGGCACACTTAGGTATGGATGGATTACTGGGTGACTTGGAAGGAGGAAGGGCTTTGACTGTAGTCTTGTTCCCTTGCCTTAATTGGGGGGTTAATCTTAAATCCTAGTCTCGTAGGATCCTTTATTGGCTATAAGCTTTAGGAAGGTCACCAAATGTGAAACATTGATTTTAGTTACGCAGTCCCGCTACCCAATACCAGATATCTCACTCCCATCTACTCACTATAAGCCCTTTGCATATTTTCCTATCTGGGTCCAAAATTGTCCATTAGGATCCACAAGGTGTTAGCATCCCCTTCCCCTTGTCCACACCTTGGGTCGAGCTTGGAAAGGATGCTCCGTAGGTTGATGCGTCTTAAAAGAAAAAGGTAAAAACATAATATGGCCACATACAAAAGGAAAAGTACCACAAAATGCAAAAGATGGTCAGCAAAATAAATTGCCATGTGGGCAAAAGCCAAGCATGAGCTCTACCCCTTATCATTATGGCCATCACCTTGGTTCCTAGTGCCCCCAACATCATTAAGGAACCCATGTATGTCCCAACCCCTGGTGGGCAATGAACTACTTCACCTTAAGGGTGTAACCACTACTACATCATACACATCATGCTCTCATTCCCTAGAACCCTAAGCAATAAAACAAAAGAAAAATTAATAAAAGGCAAAAGGCAAATGAAGAATGGTGGAAAAACAAAGGTCGAGATAACTCATTTACCCACATATGCTCCCTCCATACATTCATATACCCAAGGTGTGGGCTCCCCTTATCATAGCTATTAAAATTTGGTAGCTCAGGGATGAATTTCTCCTAGAAGAAATTTTATCTTTCAGTTTTCAATTCTAATATGACTTTCTAATTGGATTCCTCTTTTCGAGAGGTCCAATTTTGATATAAAGATCATCTCATTCTGACAAGCAAAAGTGGAATTTTGAATTTATTCTCTCTCATGCACAAATTGTCAAGGTCGGCCTCAGTGAAATGTAGGCTCAAGAAGCCCAATGGATGTGTCTCCACACCCTCACAGAATAGTATAAATAGGAGTGACCTCTTTCCTCATTTGCACATCACTCATCTCAACACACATTTCTCTCTCCTCTCTTGATTGGTTCGTACAGCCTCTCTCTTCTTCGCACGTGTGGCAGAAGGCCAAATTTCTGGGATTGTTTGCTAGCCAAAAATGTCAAGGTTATAGGGCAATGTTGACTCTTGCAGTTTGACCGAATTTTGACTGCGTTTTGAAGGCAAGATTTCGATCTTTGGAAGTCACATTTATTGGCACAGATATCGAGGAGTTTGGGATAGTTTGACCAAGGTTGACTTCAGCATTGACTTCAAATTTGATCGCAAAAATTACAGCAGTGTTTCTCTCTCTTTTCACCAGGTTCAACCGAACTATTTTGGGCTGACTTTGACTCTCCTAGAAGGCCGAATTGGACTATTGTTGACCGAGCTTCTTGGAGGACATTTTGATGTTGCTTTGACCAACGTTGACTTTCTGGTTAGGGCTACAATTGACTGATGTTGACTGCTGATTTTGATAGGGTTGTTTTGTCTACGTATTGGGCAAGTGATTTTAATCTATGTACTCTCTCTGCTGAACTATTGAAGAATAATAATAAGATTTGATCAAAGGGTTTTCCCCACATTGGGGTTTTTCCCTGGCATCCACCAAATCTTGTGCCCTCGTCTTGGTTTGCCTTCTGCACATGTTTTTATGTTCTATCTGCATCTACTATCAATGTGTTTAAATTAATGTGATTGATACTGGAAATTGGAATTTGTTATTGGGTTGATAAGGAATATTGAAGTAAATTGTGCTAAAGCATAGAACATACCATTTTTATCTAAAATTAACATGGTATCAGACCTCAGGTGAAGACAAAGCCCAAGAAAGAGTGAGGAAAAGCAATCACTAAGGGAAGTTGTTGGACTAGGACTTGGAACTAGTGCCAATGATGACTACATCTTACTTCAAATCTGAGGACAAGCTTAAGGACAAATCCGACTATCATGAATGGAAGATGTCTCCAGATTTGACATTGGAAGAAAATGATGCCATGGACTATGTGAAAGGAAGAGTCGTGGAGCCTCATTCAAATGCATCCGCAGTTGCACAATCAAAGTACAAGAAAGGAGAGGTTAAAGCTAAGAAAATTATTGTTGATTCTATTCAGAAGCCTTTGGTTGAAAGATATCAAGATGGATATTCAAAGTAAATAATGCATATCAAGTTCACTCTCTCAAGAACAAGTTGAAAGACATCAAGATGGATAGAGAAGAATCTATTCAATCCTACTTCATGAGGATTACTGAAATCAAGAATGATCTCCTAACTATTGGAGAGGTCATTGGTGACAGGGAGCTCACTCTTATTGCTCTTGGAGGTCTTACAAGAGAATGGGATGTGTTTAACATTACCATCCTCAACAATGACAGGATGTCGAGATTTGATGAGTTATTGACAAGACGCACTCAAGAAGAAATCAAGATGATGGAAAGAGACAAGCCCTCTAATGTTAACAATCCTACCGCCTTCTCCACTCATACTAAGAGGAAGAACAATGTTGGTCCTAGAAGACAAAATCAAGGGTTCAAGTCGGGATTCAAAGAAGGAAGAAAAAGAAGATGCTTCAATTGTAACAGGTTTGGCCACTTTGCTAGAGAGTGTCCTCACAAGGAGGATACTCCAAGAGATGATGATAACAATAACAACAACTACAAAGGCAATGGCAATCAAAGGAACATCGGGTTCAACAACAAAGGAAAAAGGAATGCTCCCACTACTCGAAATGGAAATGGTCGTCCTCCCAAGAAGTCGAGAAACTCCAGGCATGAAGAAGTTAATGTTGTAAGGCAAAAAGAATTTTATCTTATTTTTGCCCTCACCACAGCCTCTCCTCTGATACATTGGATCATTGATTGATTGATAGTGGTGCCTCAAGGCACTTCACTGGGTACAAAGAGGCTCTCTCTGACTTGATTGAAAAGAAGACAAATATGGAGAATATACTTGGGGATAATGCCACTTATCCCATGAAAGGAATTGGGATTGTTACTCCACTTAAATCAAGGTAAAACCCTTCATTTATAAGAAGTATTGTATGTCCCTGATCTGAAAAAGACCTAGTCTTTATTTCTGTGATGGAAGATAAAGGTTAAAGGTGACATTCATGGATGGAAAAGTTCGTGTTTGGCAAAGGAACCCAAGAGATGCATTCACACTTGGATTCAGGCTTGAAGGTCTCTATCAAGTTGGAGCAACTCTGTTAGGAGCAATGACTTGCGATACTTCTCTTCAATCCGAATTATGGCACCGAAGGTTTGCTCACCTTCATTACAAAGCCTTACTTGATGTAAGGAAGATGGTCACAGGTATGCCTGAATTCAACTTAGATCATGAAGGAGTGTGTCAAGGTTGTGCAGTTGGAAAACATACAAGGGGACCATTCCCCTCAAATCAAAGTCAAACTACCGATATTCTTCCATTGGTCCATTCAGATCTATCAGGTATGTTGCCCGTGACATCTTTGGGTGGATATTTGTACTATGCAATTTGTGTGGATGACTTCTCTCACAAAACATGGATCTATTTCTTAAAGAAGAAGGATGAAGTGTTCAAATGGTTCTGCTCTTTCAATGCCTTGGTCGAGAATCAAACAGGGAAAAAGATCAAAATATTGAGGACCGAATATGGGTCAAATGAATTCATTGACTATTGTAGAGAAGTTGGGATTAAGAAGGAGACCACTACTACATATACTCTTGAGCAAAGTAGACTTGTAGAAAGGAAGAATCGAACTATCATAGAAGCCACTCGTGCCATGCTTCATGACCAAGGTCTACCGAAGTTCTTATGGGGAGAAGCTGCCAACAGCGCTGTGTATGTTCAGAATAGATGCCCACATCAAACATTGGACTTCAAGACACCCGGAGAAGTTTTCACTGATAAGAAACCTGATGTTTCTCATTTTAGAATTTTTGGTTGTCCCGGATATTTTCATGTGTCAAAAGAGAAAAGAAACAAACTAGATGCATCTGGGAAGAAAGGAACGTTTGTGGGCTATAGTGAAACTTCAAAGGCATATAGAATCTATGTCTAGTCAAAGAGAAGTGGAAATAAGCCATGATGTCACTTTCAATGAAGATTCTTCCCTTAGGAAAGTACGAGATCTTCCTATCCCTAGGAAGCACAAAGATGATGATGATGCAGGAAAGCAAGATGAACCTATGTCTGATGACCCGATGCCCGATGTGGAAGGTCTCACGAATCCCATTGATCCATCTACTAGTGAGCCAACTACTTCAAGAAAAAGACCTTTGTGGCTCAAAGATACTCTTGAAGATGCTGAGAAACATATTGCACCAAGCGTGACATTTCGTGAAAGCAAGAAGTCAAACATGTACCAAGGCTACTTAGTCGAGTACCATTGTACAATCTAAGCCTTGTACATTTGAAGAAGATGTGAAACACCAAGTTTGGAAGGATTCGATTCTTGATTTGGGAAGCATCGGATGTGCTCTAGCCATGAAAATTGGTGGAGAGGCTAAAGCACATGAGATCACCTAGACCCATAAATGGTTTGGGCAGATTCTACCCGATTAAGGAGATATTAAAATAATTAATATTTTTAATGGAATTCCTAAGTCTAAACTTAGGACAAATAAAATATTAATGGGTATTAATATAAAACTGGGTTAGAAGGTTCTAAAGGACATGGATCAAGCCAAATCTAATCTTAGCCATTGATTAGAGATGTAATCTCGGTCGTTGAAGACTCAACAAAAAAAGTATAAGAGGAGGTTTGAGGGTCAGTTGGAGAATACACCAGAGTGATCAATCATTTGATTTTCTATAGTGCGGTTTGCTAAGAGAAATCGAATCAGTGATGAAAGTTGTAGCGAGGGGCAATGTGTACGAGGCAGAGAGGCAGAGATAGTGTCGGAAGACTAGCGCAAAGGCAGAGTGGCAGACGCAGAGCCATAAAGAGCCAAGCAGAGGCCAACAATGACTGCACAAAGGCCAGAAGGGCCTGCGTCGTCCACACAGAGGCTGCAGGAGTGAAGCAAAGATCCAGAGAGGTTGCGCAAAGCCTCAAAGGGCTAACGCAAAGGGTTTCAGGCTGACACAAAGGCCAGGAGGGCTGAAGCAGTCCTTCAGATTGTGCTAGAGAGGGTTTCATGGGGCAGACTTTCAGAATATCTGCATCCGAAGAGAGATACTACTGCCAAATTTTTTATCTCTGCCGTGTGAGCCAGTTTGGCACCCAGTGTACTCAAAAAAGTTGCTTAATAATAAAAACCCTCAGAACTGTTGCACCGGTTTTCCCAAGTTGGGTTTTTCCGAGACAATTGTCCAAAAATAACGGTGTCCCTTATGTGTTTATCTATTTCTTTTAGTTGTTCATTTGTAGATGGTTGAGATTGTATTGTGTTTATTTCAGTGTTTATATGGTTAAATAACTTGTTAGTAATTAAACAAGTAGGCGAAATAAACCAGAGAATACAGATAAAATTTCTAACGAGTAATACTTAGAAATTTCAACATGGTATCAAAGGGTTGCAGATCATAGGAGAGCTGAGGACGCCAACTAAATCAGAGAATTTGCAGCAGAAACAGTTGTCCCAAGTGACAAAAGTTGTTCCTAGGCAGAAAGCAACAAAGAAGGGTTGACGCAGATGCACTGCATCATTAGTTTGAGCCAGAGAAATACCAGCGCAAAGGCAAAAGAGGCTCACGAAGAGACCAGGAGGGCCCAGATTAGCAAACCCTTCCAAGTATTGTCATTTTGTGGGGGTCGTGAAGTTCTTGGTAACCTCTAGTCCTGACATATGCTTCGTTGTGAACACATTCAGTCAATTTATGGTCGAACCTAATCACATTCATTGAATTGCTACTAAGAATCTTTAGAGATATCTTCGGAGCACAATCCACTATGGTCTTGGATACATTGTTGGGAACTTGAGGCTACATGGATATTCGGATGTTGATTGGGCTACCAGTGTGGTGGATCATAAGAGCGTGTCTGGGTGTTGCTTCTCTTTGGGGTCTGCTTCAATATCCTGGATGAGCAAGAAGCAGAAATCAGTTACTTTAAGTACTGTCGAGGCCGAATACATTGCTGCAAGTATGACCTATTGTGAAGTTGTTTGGTTGAGGAAGCTCTTCAGTGAGTTATTTAGGCACATGCTAGATACCACCGTGATCTTCTGCGACAACCAGAGTGGGATTCGCCTTTCAGAGAATCTCGTGTTTCACGACCGCTCCAAGCACATTGATATCAGGTACCACTTTATCCGGGATATTATACAACAGGGAGCAATAAGGCTCCAACACATCAGGACGAACGAGCAGGTCGCAGACATTCTCATGAAGCCTATAGGGAAGGTCAAATTCTTAAACTTCCGAGAGAGACTTGGAGTTGTCGAACGACCCTCCTATGAGGGTCCCGTATGAGTTGGACACTGAGCTCTGGGAGCTCTTGGGAGCTTGGGATACTTCTTGGAGCTATGAGCAACCATAAGGTGAGTGGTTCACCTTCCCCTAGTGGTGCGCTAGATACAAGGTGAGTGGTTCACCTTCCCCTGTGATACCCCATGATGGTTGACATGTGTGTAGGATAAGTGGTTCACCTTCCCTTACGATTGCGGACACATGTATGTAGGGTGAGTGGTTCACCTTTCCCTATAATTGACATATGCATAATATGAGTGGTTCACCTTCTCCTATGACTTATGAGCAGGATGAGTGGTTCACCTTCTCATATCGATGCCCCAACACACATCCTACCCATGGAGTCTGAGACTCATGGTAAGTACCTCTCATCTGGCCAATGACTTGGGAAAAGATGGTTAGGGACCATAGCACTACTGATGGACGCATCGTGTACTGTCATACTCCCAGTTGTAGCTTATATTGGGTTTAAGCTTATTATTCATTTTTATCACAATGTGTGGCCTAAAATCATTAAGGGGGTTCAACCTCAATGAAGCCCTTTATATTGTCTACCCCGCAAAGTCTAAAAGTAAAAGTATTTTGCTTGTGGTAATTACATATTGAAAATATATGAAAACACATTTGAATATATATATATATATATAACAAAGCATAAATATATCGGATTTACAAAGAAATAAAGAAATATATTGGATTTAAAAAGGAAACAAGCATTAAAGTGTTAACACCGGACCCTCAATATATATGTTGCGTTTTAAAGTTTGTCGAGTCCGCAATGATTATGGACGATTGGTTCCGATGACAAGCATCAATTGCGATTTGCGATTGGGTTCCAAACCCAATATTATATATGCCATGTTTTATAATGTCGGCGTGTCCGAAATAACACAGAGCGCTTATTATATGTATGTGACTCCGTCGATCGCGATCTACGATAAGAGCCGGACCCGAATATATATATAATGTGTTTAATAACTCTGGGGGGTCCGCAAAGCCTTTTATGCATGTATGTTGGTTCCTTTGCCGATTGCGATGAGCGATGGGAATTCCGAACCCAATAGTTTATATGCTATATTTTATAACTCAGCGCGTCCGTCTTATCGCGGGTTGTAAAGGTTTTTATTGATATATCAAAAGCCTTTCATATATATTTGTTTACGCAGTTTTATATGTATTTCTATTATAAAGGCTTATAATAGAAAGGCCGAACTCGAAGCATATATATATTATATTTAAAAGCCCCAGCGGGTCCGCGAGACGTACGAAAAGGCGAAATTTCGAGCGGATGCAAAAGGGTAAGCGGTTTTTAGTGGAGCTCACATGATTCCACTAATTGTTTGACACGTAGCAGCTGGGTGGAGAGAGAAAACCGCCCATTTCGAGCAGGTATTCTCTGGGCTTATGTCCCACCCGAAATCTTTGTAGACCGTCTGATCTGAAAAGCGCAGATCTACGGTGGGGATGAATCAACGGAAAAATATACCTCGAAAATTGTGCGGAGCTCGTATTGAAAGCAGAAAAAGCAAGTTTTATTATGTATTTTCATTATAAAAGGTTTACAATAGAAAAGCGCAGGTATAAAGGATTTACGCATAAGTCCAACACTTCCATAGTTATGCGACCTAAGGGTGCATAAGTTAAGTTTTACAGTGATTATCGAGCCGATTGCGATTTGCGATGGAAATCAACGAAGGGCTGAACGAGCGGATTTGATAGGTTTATAAAGCAGAATTAACTCTTTCGAGTTCCGTATTAATCAGAGGTTCACACTAACTTCGTTGTGTAAAGTGGAAAATCAGGGTTAGAGCTGAAGCTAAAGAGGAAGACAATCCGGTATGTTTCTTTGCATTTTGGCCAATCAGAATGCCCATGTAAGCCCAGGATTATACAAACTAAACACGTTTCATTACGACTAAAACGAATTAAGCATCATTAGGACATTTATAGAGGAATTCGGCAGCGGAACAACAGAGCAAGCCAGCAGTTATCATCCCCTTCTGAATTCAGTTATGTTCTTGTTATTCCATGTTCTTTCAGGTGTCTTTTACCCTCTGTAAAATTCTCTAATAGTTTTTACTTCATATAATTAGAAAAGAAGTTAGATAGTTTGGGCAGTTTAAGAAATCAACAACTGTTCCACAATGTATAAAAAGAGGAAAATTTACTAAGGGTTGGAATTTTGGAGAACCCGGAGACTAGGCCACTGTATTCCTGATATCATCGTTAATTAATGAAAGAATCAGAAGTTTCCATGAGTTGTTGCATATAATTTTGTAAAATTCTCTGTCATGTGTCATGCTATGTATTCTTCTTTTCAAGTATAGTAATGAAGTTGTTTATTTGCTTATGTAGATAAAGTTGAAATTCCTTAAAAGAGCGCTCCTATACTTGAAGTCCTCATTTCCTTTCTAAGTTATAGATAATAGTTTCTGTGAAAGACCAGCATATTGTCTATGATTCAATTCTCATTATCATAGTTCCTCTAAGTTACAGATAGTATTTCTATGAAAGACCAGCGTATTATTTTTAACTTCTCCTTCAAACTTTCTTCAGTCATCATTTATATCCAGCAACAAATGGCATTCTGAGATGTTTTGGTCATACATGTATTAAGAGTTAAATACCAAGTCTTTCAGGCCCTTCATTTGAGAACACAACAAACAGTAAGTGACAATAAATAATATTTATTAATGTCTTAAGCACAATTTCCCTACAGCCAAGAAATTGGTTTCTTAAGGAACAACATTAATTGGTGTCGTTGTTGGGGAGAGAAGACAAGAAGATTTTTCCCTGGGTTTCAATATTTTCCTCTAGATGTTCAATGAGGAGGAAATATTTGGTTGTTTTGGATCAAAGCAATAGTTCTGGCTTCAAGAAGGCCCCATACGAGATCAAATACTTCACAACAGAAGGTTCAAGCTCTTTTAGATCTTGAAAGGCTAGTTTCTAGGAGGGTTGGAAGGTCTAGGATTCCAATTACACCAATTCCTACATTGTTTGCGTCAAGCAGCGATTCACCTGAACATTCATCTGATAAAGAGTCATCTTTTTCATCATCTTCATTTCAAGAACCTAGCTGTCAAGAGCAATCTTTAGAATCTTACTTTTCATTTATTTGCTATAATCATTCAACCTCAACCAATAGCCACATTACCACCCGTGCACATTCCATTTACCTCTCAGTCAGGTTCCACATATGTTGGTAATCAAAGTTCAATAAACATGGCAATACCTGCATTCTTGATGAATAGATATGCACCTCTTATTGCCACAACCAGTAAATCAAATGCCACAGGATTACCTCAAAACTCTTCCCCGTTTTACAGGGGAAGATGAACAAACTGCAAAGAATCATGTGTTAGTATTTTGCAATTTTGCAACAAACAAAGATATTGAACATGTAGATGTTGCTCTAAGACTTTTGTTTAGTCCTTGGATGGAGAAGCAAGGAAATGATTTAAAGGACTTCCCAATAATACTATTCCTTCTTGGGAAGAGATGGAACGTTTGTTTATTCAAATATGGGGAGAAAAAAGAGACCATGGGTATTCATTAACAGAGTTTAATACCAAAAAGAAAAAGTCTAATGAAACTGTGGTTGAATTTGTCAGAAGATTTAACAAATTGTACAATAGTCTCCCAGCGGAGATTAAGCCTCCTTCTGTTCGTGCAAAGATGTAATGCCCCACTTAAATCTTATCCTGCAAATTTTATTAATGTTTACATTATCTGAAAATATTGAGAAATATTGGTCTAATATGAAATTGATGGTTTCTATTATTCAAATTCCCAAATTACTTTCTCAAATTGAATCTTAGGTAGGATATGGTCTCCTTTCATTATTTCAAATAATATATGTATTCATCTCACATTCCCCAATGTACCCTCACATTTACTAGGGAGAAAACATGGTCCTCTCCAACTCATTATTAATATATATATTCATTTCACATTCCCCAATGTACCCTCACATTTACTAGGGAGAAGACATGGTCCTCTCCAACTCATTATTAATATATATATTCATTTCACATCCCCCAATGTACCCTCACATTTACTAGGGTGAAGACATGGTCCTCTCCATGTAATTACATCTCACATTCTCCTATGTACCCTCACATTTACTTGGGAGAAGACATAGTCCTCTCCATTTAATCATCAATAGATATATTCATCTCACATTCTCAAATGTACTTTTCAGATTTACTTGGGAGAAGACATGGTCCTTTCCCATTAAATTCCCAATTTTATATTCATGTCACATTTCCAAATGTACTCCCAGCTTTACTTGGGAGAAGAGAAG
>APFE031577393.1:0-10789 GCA_000404065.3 Pinus taeda
TGATGAATGGAAAGAAGCGATGCAAAAGGAGTATGATTCCCTCATAAAGAACGACACTTGGAAGCTGGTTGATCCTCCATTTGGAACCAAACGAATTGGCTGCAAGTGGGTCTACAAGAACAAGTACAAAGCTGATGGCTCACTTGACAAGCACAAAGCTAGGCTTGTGGCAAAAGGTTTTGCACAGAAGGAAGGGGTCGATTATGAGGAAACTTTTGCTCCCACAGCAAAATGGGCCACCATCCGGACCCTCTTTGCACTGGCAGCTCAGAACGGTTGGAAAGTCCATCAAATGGATGTAAAAACTGCCTTCTTGAATGGAGATCTAAAAGAAAATGTTTTTATGTCCCAGCCTGAAGGATTTGCTGTGAAAGGACATGAACATAAAGTATGCAAACTTGTGAATCCTTGTATGGCCTCAAACAAGCACCACGAGCCTGGTATGAAAAGCTAACTGAGCATCTTCTGAAACTCAACTTCAATCTATTTGATTTGATTGATCTGCAACTTTATTTTTGTCAAGAAAGTTGGCAAAAACAGTTGTTATATTGTGGTATTAGTAGATGATCATTTTAATGACAGGGAATAATGAAAGTTTATATTGCATCCATAAAGAAAGAATTAGGAAAAAGCTTCTGAAAATGACTGATTTGGGCTATTCATTACTATCTTGGCATTGAAGTACCCCAACATCCAAAATCCATATTTCTTTCTCAAAAGAAATACATTGGAGATTTGTTAAACAGATTTGGCATGACAGAGTGCAATCCTCTTTCTACTCCAATGGAACTAAACTTAAAGCTCACATCTAATGAAGGAAAGGAATTTGAGGATGCAACAAAGTATAGACAGCTTGTAGGAAGTCTCATCTACCTCACTACTACCAGACCAGACATTTCATTTGCTGTTGGAATCCTCTCCAGCTTTATGCAAAAGCCTTGTGAGGGACATTGGTCTGCTGCAAAAAGAGTTCTAAGGTACTTGAAGGGAACTCAGGACCTTGGAATCAAGTATACACAGGTGGATGACTTCAGCTTGATTGGATACTCTGATTCAGACTTCGATGGAGACAAAGAAACTGGAGTATCTACTTCAGGATATGCTATGAGTCTTGGATCAGGGGCTGTCTCTTGGAGATCACGCAAACAATCAGTTCCAGCAGATTCCACAACAGAAGCAGAATACGTGGCAGCAGCTGAAGCAACAAAAGAAATTGTGTGGCTCAGAAAAATTCTTGAAGATTTGCAGGTGAAACAAGTACAATCAACTCCACTCATGATTGACAACACCTCTGCAATAAAGTTGGCCAAGAACCCAAAGTTTCATGATTGTACAAAGCATATCAATACTAAATATCATTTGATCCGACATCATGTTGAGGCCAAAACAATCCATCTCCGCCATTGTTCCACAAATGAGCAAGTTGCAGACATCTTCACCAAAGCGCTTGGAAAAGAAAAGCTTGAAAAATTCAGAACGATGCTTGGACTCACCGACATCCCTTCAGATTAAGGGGGGGAATGTTGACACCTAATCCGAAACGGATGGGTGAACCGGACAGTCATCCAGAAGATGAACTGATCCGTTTTATTTGTATATATATATATGTAGATTACCTAATGAATAATATCTCAGTTTTCTCTCGCTCATTAAGCCTGGAGTTACCCTGGCCTGACAAATACAACTAATCATCGTGAAAATAAACTTTTACAAATAAATAAATAAAATAATATACATTTTGATTGCTTGTAATTTGCAATTTAGATAATCATTTTAGTATAAAAACTTTTACTCAAATTAACCTAAATACATATTACAATTTTAGGGAAAAGAATTTCACAATTTAGCTTCTTTGCTTCTTGCAAAACAACTCACATTTTCTATGCATCTATTGTTATCACTTGACACCTACCCTTGGCCAAACAACCATACCATGACAGTAAGGGGCTCACATAACATAAGTTGTAAAGTTAAATAAATATATTTATGCTCCATCATTATCCATTCAATTTAAGCTTTGATTTTTTTTTTTTAAAACTCATTGAATTGATCTTGAAAAGCTTGACTATGCATAATATCTCGTATGACATATGCAATCACTCTTTTCTATTTTTAGTGTTTGTATTGTTAACTATTTATAGGGATGTTTTTCTTAATGTGATTAATATTTTGGAACTTTATTGTATTCTTTGTTTATGGTATTCTAAGATGTTTTTTATTTTTTATTAAACCAGTAAACATATCATTCTAACTAAACAAACTAAACCTTATATGCACAATATTCATTTATACTAAAAAGAGTGGAATGCCATCATGTGAATATTCTTTTAAAAAATAAAATATCTTAGATAAGATAATTAAACATTAAAAAATTGATGGTTTTAACCTAATGATTTAGAGCAAATTTGCCTTAATTTAATTGTGACTATCTACTTATACGCTAGTGATTTTATACTTAATTAAGATTTACTTAATAATATAATTATTTAAGTAGAAAATACAAATTATGTAAATAAAAAATTAATATATACTTTTTTAATTAAATTTTAACCCTTTAAAAAATAAAAAAACATCTCACAAATAAAATACTTAATAAAATATTAGTGCTCATCTTTATGTCAATAGTCTCCACCATACGAAAAAAAACCCGTGATCTCTACTCAATCACTCCACTTTTGAAATATGTGATCTCTATTGAATCCGTGACGGATCCAGTAAACGTGATTGGTGGTGAGATGTTTAACGCATTAAGTTTTCATTAAAATAATACTTTCCTTTACATTTTCCTTCCACTTTCCGAGAAAATAATACTTTCAGAAAAGAATTTCTTGGAAAGAATTAAGAAAAGACAATAATCGACTTATAACACTCAGCAAAGAATTTCTCAGGAAGAACGCTGTGCGTAAATTATCATCCACGGAGAAAAAAGGTTCGTCCAGACCAAACCATAGGTCATGGGTCCTCAACGCGGAAATTGTTGCGCCCAAGTCATAAGGTCCATCGTTCAATAATAAATTAAAAAAAAATAAAAGAAAGAGGTCATAAGGTCATAAATTTCGTTCAATGTAAACGGAGACACACAACGCAATATATAATACTTTTTGGGTAGTATTATATATTATTTTATTTTTTAATACCTAAATAATATATAAATAAATTTAATAGATCTTTATTTTTATATTGATAGTATTGTCTTTTTGGCAAATAAGTTAGAATTTTCTATGATTTGTGTTCCAAAATAGATATCATTGTAAATACAGGGAAAACTAAATTCATGATAATTAAAGCTCAAAAGCTCAAAAGAATCACTTATGATACTTTTATTTATGAAAACAATTTTTTGAAGAAAGTTCTTTTATATAAATATTTGGGAATTGGCATCCATCATAAGCTCAATTAGAATTATGACATTTAGAAAATGATAAATGGAGGTTGGAAAGCTTACTATGGGCTTGAAAATAGTTGCAAGTGTCTGGGTCTTTGGATCTAGGATAAAAAAAATCTAATCTTTGAGACTCTTGTCACTCCCATTACTTTATATGAATGCCAAATTTGGGGTTGCAGTATATCCAAAGAGTCGTGAAGGAATCTTGAACAAATCCAAATGCAGTGTATAAGCTACAACCTCTAGATTAAAGGGAATACTCCCTTCCCTATCCTCCTAATTGAAGCAAACCTTTACCCCATTGAAAATATCGCTATGACTAGATATCATATGTATAAGAAGTTGTACAACATCCGATGTCAAGAGGCTTCTAAAATTTGCTTCTAACACTAGAAAAAACCTCCACTTTCAACTCAAGGGAGGGTGGCTTAAGGATGCCCAGTCTTGCCTAGAACATTGGGGAATAAAGGAGGAGATCATCTTACAAAATTTAGATAATATTAAAAACATTATTACTTTCTAATCCAGGAGGAATTATAGGAAAATAAAAAAGGAAATTAGTGTATTATAAGGAGACGATAAACCCAAATCTCCAAAACCAAATTTATCTCTATGTTAATGTTAAGAAGAAAATGGACTGCCAAGATTAGAACTAATTCTCATGAGTTTCATAGCGAAATTGGGTTTGGTCAATTTCCAAAACACCATGGGATGAAAGAGTTTGTCACCTATGTGGTCCTAGGAGGATTGAAGTTGAAAAATATTTTCTCTTAGATTGTGTTGAAGTTACAAAACACTTCCTCTTAAATTGTCCATCTTATACTCACATTAGATCTAATTTTCAAAATATGAGTTAAACTACCGACCTTCATGACCTTTTAACTCAGTAAGACTATGGTGATTTGGGAGGGCTTCCCTCACTTCTATTTTAGCATAATAATATAATATTAATTAATTTTAATTAATTTCTTACTTTCTTAAGGTCCTATATACCATATAAATATTAGTGGAAGTTAATCATGATCATTATTATTATATATCCTATTTTATATCTTATTGCCTTAGGGGCATTCTACAACCCAATATGACCCTAATGTGTAAGTATGTCTATGCACAAAGCTAAATTTTAGCTAATGTCGGCGAGCATAAAAATAAAAAATTAGAAATCTAAATAACCTTTATGTCCAACCATCGAATAAATAATAATAAAAATAGAAAAAAATTATGTTGGTCCTAAACAAAAATGAAAATAATCATATAGATATTAAAAAAAAATAATACAATACAATTATTTCATGCGTTTAATAGTTCATTCTTTATCATATACATGAATTTGAATGGATCATAAATTTACCTTCAACAAAAAAATCTACCACATTAAAATTCCAAATTAGGTAAAATTTTAAACATCTTTATTGTTTACTAAAGTCACTACCATTTCTTAAATATAAGTAAAAATGTTAATTCAACACAAAGAATCCAAAATCTTTTAATATTTCTTTTCATTAATTATTTGTAAAATAAATCTTTAAAAGGAAAACTATATCCTATGGATATATTAAAATCTCTACAAACATAAATATTTGGTAATATTAAAATATTCATTTGATGTAGTTTTATTATAAATTTTGTTATCATGTCATGTAAAAAATCATTAAATCTAATATTGAAAGATTAATATTATTATTATTATTATTAAGTGCTAATATTATATAAATAATTATTATATATAATATTATCAACTTATAATTTTATTTAATACAATATTAAATTTATTATATTATATAATATTAATATATCATGTTATATTTACTCTAGATATATATGGGAGGGAAGAACAAAGACATATAGTGATATAGGTGGAGAGATAGAGGGATTGAGAGAAAGGGAGATAGAGGAAGGACGAGAGAGAGGATTCAAGAGGGAGGGATAGAGAGATGGAGTTGGAAGGAGAGAGAAGGAGGGAAGAAAAAAGACAAAGAGAGAGAAAAGTGGAGAGAGAGAGAGAGGGAGTGACAAGAGAAAGATGTAGAGAGAGTGTGTATGTTTGGGGGTGAGATAGAGAGACAAAGAAGGATAGATGAAGAGAAGGAAGGGGGGGTGAAGGAGAGCGGAGAGAGGGAGGGAGATAATGAGTGAGTGAGAGAGATAGAGAGAGAGAGACGAGGGAGAGAGACCGAGGGAGGTGGGAGAGAAAGGGAGAGAGAGGAAGGAAGAGTGTTATATACCTAGGGGGGGTAATATGGGGTACCGAGGGAGGTACCCAAGGTAATAATGTAATAATGGGATGGGCCATAGTAATAAATAAGGTGGTTAACCCATGTCATGTAAGGGACCACAAGTAGTTAATAATAATGTAATGGGCCCATGGTATTAGTTGATGCTATGAGTAAACCATGGTAATGATGCATGGTATTGTATGTATGAGGCCTATATAGAGGCTAGAGACTCCACATGGAGAGATATGAAGAGAAGTATTCTTGTATGAACAAGCATATGGCTTGTGGAGTGTTCTCCTTCCTTAAGGAGTGAATGTATGGCGTTGCCCTACCTTAAGGGTTTGATAATAAAGAAGCATTTCCATCTATTTCTATCTTGTTATTCTTGGGTTATTTCTATTATCATAATATTCTTGGGTTAGAGCTACAACAAGTGGTATCAGAGCTACGACAAAGCAAAATATATATGTTTTCAAGTTCGCCAAAGGCAAATTTCCAATGTTTTGCAGCATTTTTCAATGTATTTTCAAACAGAGGATTGGCCGGCTATCATGTGCGATTGCGACCCGAAAGGCGACCCGATAGAGGAGTGATGCATGCATTGACTGTTAATGTTTAAAATGTGGCAAAGCGGGTAGGATTTCTCAGTGACGCGGAGCTGGTCAAAGCAAGCATGGAGTAGTACAGCGCAGCAGGCAGCTGCATTCAATTCGCAGTATGGCCAAGCAGAAGAGGACGTGCCCCAAATAGATCAACATTTATCAGTCATGATGGAGCCATTTCAATGTTCAGCGACTGCAGTTAATCAACAGTATGGCCGAGAAGGAAGCAGGACACCGCAGATCCAGTCAAAGCATTCAATGGCTATGGGCTTCACCCATATTTCATTCCACCGACTCAAAAAGGACCGCAGAGCACCAGAGAGGGACAAATCTATTCAAAATGCAGTCAGATTTGTATCAGAGGGCCATTCCTAAATATAAATATGGTTGGTGGCCATTTATGGGCTCCTCCACGCATTGTTTAACAGAGATATTTTGTATTGTAACACTATATATACTCAGAACTCAGATGTAATCAGATGATGAGTGTTTGATGAATGAGAGCTTATTGTAGCCTTCTAGCGTCTGATCTTCATTTCCAATTGATACAAGCTTCTTTTGCTGTCAATTGCTCACTTTCCATTTCTTCTTCTTGTTCCAGGCTGTACCTGTGTTGCATTCGTTCATTTGCTGTAAATGTTAGCATTAGAGGGGCTGTCATCCCACCTCTGTGTTAGAATTTGGCATGTATAACTGAACATGTATGCAGGTTTCTGTTGTTGTAATGCATAGAGAGCTGTCATCCTGTCTATGTATTATAATCCAGATTTACAGAGCTTTTACTGGTTGCCGCCGGCCATCACAGGGTCCTGTGCATCCGCTGGGGTGATTAGTTTTCTTCATTATCACCTTTAACCTTAAGCTGTGAGTAATTGGTGGTTAAAAGCCTTGTAGTCTGGGGTGTCACCATTGCTGGGGTCAATCATAGTAGAAGTGGTTATCTGGCTTAAAGGTGCTGCACATCCTCCATTTATCCATCATTTCATTCGATAGAATTGTTAAATTTTTAATGTTCCTGAGCATCATTGATATACAACCTAGGTGAGTTTCTTGGGGTGATAACATTAATTGGCGCCGCTGGCGGGGAGAGGAGAATCGAAGCTCAACTTCCCTGGGAGAACGACATAGTTTCAAGCTTTGATGACAGACAAGGTTTGAACATAGACGCTGGTTGTAATCATCTGTCTGGCGACTCCACTGGAGGAAGGCCATCCTTTGGCGACTCCATATTGAAGTTCTGGTGCAGTTGGTGAGGCATGTTCGGAGAAATATTCAGAAATCACTAGCTGGCCAGTGCCTGATCCTGAGAAGATCGATGACCAGAAGAAACTTTGCGGAAGGGAGCATCAGAATCAGGTAAGCCTTAAAGAATTTTTATGTGTCTCTGTTAGTGAAGTTCACCTTCAGAGATTCATACCGCTCCTTGTTCATTCATTTCCCTTTCAGACCTTAGTTGAAGGAGGCTTCCATGCTGTCTATCGTATTCCTTTGTCTCTGTCATCCTTTTCATTGATCCATTCCACTCAGTTTACCAGTAGCCTTCTATTTTCCTCAGTCATGGCAAACCAGCGAGCTCTTACAAGGATGGAAAGAATCATTGCCGCTAGGTATGAACCCTTGGTCTTACCTGTCCCGTTGAATGCCATGCCTGCTGGAGAATATCAAGAATTTTTGCCTAAGTTTACTGGTACAGAGGGAGTATCAGTAGAAGAGCATCTAGAGTCTTTTTATTATTATGCTGATAATCTAGATATCTATGAAGAGGATGTGTGGATGAGGGTTTTTGTCCAAAGCCTAGATGGGGAGGCTAGAAAATGGTTTAAAAATTTACCCCCTAGGTCCATTGCAGACATTGAGGCCCTAGATGAGGTATTTTTTAAGTACTGGGGAAATAAGGAAGATCTGCTCTATGATAATACTGAGTCTGGAAACTCGCAGAGGGATGGGCTCTCATTGTCCTCAGATCATAAGATCGACGAAATGGCCAGGATGATAGAGCTATTGGCCTCTGAAGTTTCCAGGTTAAGAGCTGAGCAGTATTCAGAGGAAGAGCTATACGAAGAAGAGGGGGAGGTCCATGGTTTGGAAGGTGCTCCTTTCCCAACCAGAGCTGCATATGAAGAAACAATATCCAGGAGCACTGCTTATCAGTTTGTTGTACCTGCAGAACAACAAGCTTATCAGCAGAAGCAGCCAGTAGCAGGTCCCTTCCTCCATGAATATGAGCCTGAAGCTAGCTCATCTTCACATGGCTATGCAGATCTGCAAATTAGCCTACTTGTTTTTGTCTCCGCCCCAGTGATCGAGAAGGGAGAGGAAAACTCCCCATCATCTTTGGTCCCTTTGACTGCTCAAGTGACAAGCCCTCTAAGTTGCCCCATGAATACTGAGGCAGGAAATAGCTCAATGCCCAAGCTTGAGATTGATCACCTCAATCTTGATACTCTAATGCCTGCTCAGATGGCCCTCACAAAAAATGAAGAGGCAGCTTGCCAGATAACAGAGGGAGAGCATGTGCAGTTTTGGGAATCCTCCTTGGAAGAGGACTGTCCTAAAGAAGATGCTGGAGCAGGTGATGTCGACGTGTCCTCCACACGAGAGTACATTGGTTTGCTATTCATGTTGACGGTGCAGGCCACAGACAACACAAAGAAGTACACAACAGTCATTGTTTTTGAGCGGGTGTACAGAGGCTCCAGTAAAGAACATCCAAGGAGGAGCACAAATAGAAAGGGAATGAAGTTCAAGCCTCCTCTACCTGATGAGCTCAAATGCCCCAAACTTTTTAAGGTGGAGGATCAAATAAATCCTGTCCTGTTGATCTATGATGAACCGGCTAACAGGCAACAATTTTTGGTGGCCCAGCAAATGGGCAATTTTTGAAGTTTATGTTTTCAGGCTTTAATGTTTGTAATCAATTTCTTTTACAGTTTCCTATTGTATGCTTAGTTGACTCCATGCCCAATGGACACTAGGCAAGTGTTTTTAAAGCTTGTTTTGTATGAAGGCATTGGTTTGCAGTTCTTGAGACCTCACAGGAAGGATCTCATCCCCAGAAGGAGCCAGTGTTAGCTCTACTATACAGCTAGGATTCCCTATGGTTAGAGACAGGTTTGATCCGCTTGATGGTGCTCAAAAGGGTTCAAGGCATACACAGAAGTGTTCAAAATCCTCTTAAGGATAATTCAAAGTCAAACCATCGCAAGAGGAAAGCCCTTGGGAGGGCGGAAATACAGTATTGGGAGGCACAAATACTCTAAAATCATGAAAAATCTCAAATCGCAGGCTTAAGGGTTCGAAATCATATCAGCCATTGGATCTGGCTGATCAACGGTCCAGATCGTGTCGGCATACCGCAGTCGGAGCAGGCGGGCAGTGGCAGCGACTCAGGAGACCTCACCGATGAGCGATCGCCGATATCGCATCGGCGGTTCGCAATGGAGGACTTACAAAAGAGGTTTGGGCCTTTATATTTGGCGATATGCGATCGCCGACATCACATCGCCGATATCACGTCGGCATATCGCATCGGCGCTTACAAAGGGGGCAGTGCCTTTTACATGGTTATGTGCGATGCGACGAGCCGGACCTGATAGCGCTATACATTGTTTTCGATAAATCATCGGGTCCGCGGCGATATCGCTGTCGGCACTTTCAAAGGGGGCAGGGCCTTTTGCATGGTTATGTTTGCGATGCGATAAGTCGGACCCAATGGCGCTATAAATTATTTCTCATAAATTTTCGGGTCCGCGCTAAGGCCTTTTCAATAATTTTGGGCGCATTTTCGTTATATAACGAAATATAAGGAAATATAAAGGAAGCCTTGGGGGGTGCCGATAGCGATGAAGCCCGGACTTGATGGGGTCGGGGAAGCAAAATATATATGTTTTCAAGTTCGCCAAAGGCAAATTTCCAGTGTTTTGCAGCATTTTTCAATGTATTTTCAAACAGAGGATTGGCCGGCTATCATGTGCGATTGCGACCCGAAAGGCGACCCGATAGAGGAGTGATGCATGCATTGACTGTTAATGTTTAAAATGTGGCAAAGCGGGCAGGATTTCTCAGTGACGCGGAGCTGGTCAAAGCAAGCATGGAGTAGTACAGCGCAGCAGGCAGTTGCATTCAATTCGCAGTATGGCCAAGCAAAAGAGGACGTGCCCCAAACGGATCAACATTTATCAGTCATGATGGAGCCATTTCAATGTTCAGCGACTGCAGTTAATCAGCAGTATGGCCGAGAAGGAAGCAGGACACCGCAGATCTAGTCAAAGCATTCAATGGCTATGGGCTTCACCCATATTTCATTCCACCGACTCAAAAAGGACCGCAGAGCACCAAAGAGGGACAAATCTATTCAAAATGCAGTCAGATTTGTATCAGAGGGCCATTCCTAAATATAAATATGGTTGGTGGCCATTTATGGGCTCCTCCACGCATTGTTTAACAGAGATATTTTGTAGTATTGTAACACTATATATACTCAGAACTCAGATGTAATCAAATGATGAGTGTTTGATGAATGAGAGCTTATTGTAGCCTTCTAACTTCTGGAGACTGTAACTACTTTGTAACCTGCAGCGTCT
>APFE031577393.1:11623-25780 GCA_000404065.3 Pinus taeda
CTGGCTTAAAGGTGCTGCACATCCTCCATTTATCCATCATTTCATCCGATAGAATTGTTAAATTTTTAATGTTCCTGATCATCACTGATATACAACCTAGGTGAGTTTCTTGGGGTGATAACAGTCCCCATCCCCGAACCCACGTTTCTTGGCAACATAGCATTGGTTTATTGTCCATTGTTCATTTTCAATTTTAATTTTTTAGTTTTGACTCTAGATATTGATGACCTCATACCAATTCTTTGACTCATCAATTTTTAGTATTTTACTATTCTTGAATTTGAGTAATTTCAATTTACTATTCTAGTCTTCAGGCTTCAATATCTACTATTTTTCCTAGTGATAATTAGATTCTAGAACAATGAATGATGGATTTAAATCAATGTATACAATATTTTAATATTTCTATTTCATTGAATCGTATATGATGTATGAATTAATGTATTTCATGTTGAATTTGAATTTGAATCATGTATATATATATAAATATATAATATATATATTAAATTTAAACATACATACACACATTCATATGTGCCGTCGCTCCCCTTGCCCCCGAATTTCCCTAAAATTTGGGGGTTCTCCCATGTCCCCCCTATGCATCTCCTTGTTCCCACATTGATGATCGGTTTGGTTTTGGTAACATTGGTTCATTGTCCATTGTTCATTTTCAATTTTAACTTTTGAGTTTTGACTCTAGACACTGATGATCTGATACCAAGTTTTTGGCTCTTCACTTTTTACTATTTTTGAGTTTGAGTAATTTCAATTTACTCTCTGGTCTTTACTATTTTGCTTAGTACTAATCAGATTCTAGAACAATGAATGACGGATTTATACAATATTTTACTATTTCATTTTCATTGAATCATTTACAATGTATGAATTAATGTATTTCATTAATGAATTTGAATTCGAATATGAATGCAATATATATAGGCACACTCTTGTGATGCTTCGCTCTTGAGGATTTTTGGAAAATGACGTATTTGCTCTCAAAAATTCTCTCGCTCCATACAACCTTGTCCTAGCTTATGGTTTGTAAATAGTTTGCCATGCATAGTTATGGAAGTGTTATCAACAAGCCCTATTAGGTGCTTCCAGTCCTAACAGGAGGAACAATTCCTAGGCCCACCCGTCAATTAACAGGTGCAAGTGGCTAGTGATATGGCAGGGGTTTACTTCACGGAGGATACCATAGTCTTTGTACCATCTACAAAATACCATAATTCTTGAGCATTATATTGTGATAAGGGAACAATTGTGGGACTTGAGTTACTCCTTTCCTTAGCTTATTTTTACCAGCGCTACTGTGTGTCCTTTTCTTCTTTGATTTTATTTTTCCTGCATAGCTTGGGTTACAAGATTTTACTTATTCACAAGGGTTGGGATATTCAAAGTTCCTTTCATTTTGATAGCTTATGACTTAGCCAAGGGCTGGGTGAGGGCTAATGAGAGGGACAGAACTCAGGCTAGGATTTTGTCCATACACTTTATTGTATCCCAGCCAGTCTTTTGCATTTTATCATTATGCTAATGCTGTTTCTTTTTGTTTTTTCTGCTATATCAAGCTCTTAGGGAAAGGTTTGTGGGCCCCTACTCGGATGAGAAAGACAGGGAACCAGTATTGGTTACAGATGACAATCAACCCAAAGATGGGACATGGCTGTAAGGAAGAGATGGAAAGTGTTAAGTATGGATTGCCATGGACATGCAACATCAATTAATGCATCCTATTTGTGTCCCTCCTGGATAGTGGAAAAAAAGACCTCAAGGAAGGTCACATTGGACTAGGGGCAAAGGATAACCACCAAAGGAGGCACGGGAACAAGAATACAACAAAAGCGGTCTTATCATTCAATTCAACTTGCGATCTATACTAGAATGCCCTTAAACATTAAATGAAAGCACTTGATTACAAAAATGGTTAATGTACCTTGTAAGTTATGATAGATGATCCACCTTCATCTGATGAGTAAGCTGGTTGAAATAAAGCAGTGACCAGAGCATGGATGGAAGGCCTTTGAGGCTAGCTATCTGTGGATCGTCATAGGGCTGCAGGCCGGCAAGCTGAACAAATAGGAGAAATTTTTTCTCCTAGGGGTTATGGGTCGGTAACAGAGGTCATTGAGGGCTGTTCTGCTTTGGCACATTGAGAAAAATATAAGCAGAGAGCCATAGGTACCAGCCCAGAATTGCACCCTGTTATCATTACAGAGCATGAGGGACATCAACTACCGTCATATTTTTCTTGTGAAACAGTTTTCACATAGAAGAATATGCATCAACACTAAAATAAGGCTCTAATTCTTCTGTCCTCTGAACTCGGATATCATCTACTGATATCATATTCCCATGTTGTATCCTTAGCCAGCATAATGCATTTTTTTTCGTGGGGTGGAAACACATCTATGATATGTTTGAAATGTATGAAACAACAATTTTTTTTTGGGGTGGAAAGTCATCTATGAGATGAGTATGGAATATATGCAACATAATCATTACAATCATCATGGATGTCGACCACTCATGAACTGATTAGGTCAGCCCCAAAGTTTAGTTTTCTCAATATGTGATCGAAAGAGGCAAAAGCTTCTGATCTTCTGAACCTCTTAAGAGCTACCTTAGAATCTGACTGCTCATAATTGTTTCATGCCAATGCTCAGGTTATGTGCAAGAACTGTATTTGTGCAGCCAAATTTATCACCCGGGATGTCTATATTTGGAGAGGACTTGCTATGAAAATTGAGTTATCATCATCTCTTTTCCCAGAACTGTTCTCTGGAGGCTGCATTATTACATTGATCATTTTACAGTCTTAGGGAGGTCACATCTTTATTGAAAGTTTGGCCTCTAATAGAAAAATAGATAATGATGTTTTCCCAAGCTCAAAGTCCTCTTTTTGAGGTATAGAAGCAATAGATCCATTGAGCCATGGCCTAGTTGTAATGAGGAGCAGTTATTGTAATGATAACTTGAGTTCAAATCCTGACGGATTTGCCTCCTAATGTTAAAACAGGCCCATGATAATGCGGGGCAAGCAGACTAGCCTATCTGCAAATCTTGGGTGAATTTTGACAGCATAAATGCTCCTTAGCCAAAGCAGATAGTAATTTCCCTGTTCTATGACCCATAATAATAATGATGATATAAAGGAATATAATTAAGTTTGGTGCCTGAATTGCTCACCAATATGCAACCAAGTCGAGAAACTAGCATGAATTCTTCCCTGTCATGGGATGTTTTTGATCTGTTTTTCTATCCAGTACTCAATTTTTAACAAACAGATGATACAAATCCCTTGATTTCTTGATCTATGCTTGTTTGCTTTTAGGAAATAATATCTTGCCAATGTGCTAAAATGACTAAAGAATTGTTGATTGAATTTAGAATGACGCTTGACGCTTAAGTAAGGGCTGCTCTGTACAGGCAGATTGCTTAGGGTCAAAATTTCAAAATTTTTGCATAATTTATGAAGATACCGTTAGCTATAATAAACTCGAGTAACCTTAACTAAATCGAACAGATTTTACCTGCTTCAAGAATCTCAGTTTCTCGTTAGGGAGGACTTAAAGTAATTAATACAACCATTACTGTCAATGAGATCCACCATTGTTTCAAATGTGGCTGGATGGACAGGCAAATAGAAAAATGTAACACTGTATGTGTGTGTATATAATTATTAATTTATTTCCTTTTTCTCCTAGGGAAATGTCGCAGGGACACCCAAGGGATGCTTCCCTACATTCATGTATGGCATCCTTAGTAAACCGATTGCTGTAGACCAATGTGCCTTTGCCAGGTGATTGGAACTAGGCACGTGCTAACACAGAACTAGCCAAATGCTCAACAACATTGGTGACAACTGGTTGAGCCAATCCCATGGGCTATATATGTTTATTTATATTTTCAGTTTATATTTGTCTCCTCCAAAAGTACAATATATGAAAATTGATCAACTGGGCAAATTCTACAATATGGTATGGTTAGAAAAGTCAAACTTCTTATATCTGAAGATATATCTTAAAAAAATATGGATTTTTCAAACGAGACTAAGAATACTATCAAATTTGTGTAGTGTTTTTGAGAAATGTCTAGAATTTTCATCTGTGGGATTGGCAGTGCTCCTGATATATTAGCCCACGATACCCAAGGGCCAGAAGGCCTATAAAGTATGTATCCAACAGGCCTTTGAAACACAAAGGTCTCAATCTTAAAATATAAGAGCTTGCATACACTAGTCATGACCTTAAAATATGAGACCGCACATACACTAAGTATGATCAGTTATTTGACATGGGCCATACTGGTGTGTGTGAGAGAGAAAAGTAAGGTGCATCCTACAGGTCAAATGGTGGCGGGGTTGATCCATCATCACTTTATGTGGTGTGCATATGCACTTGTCTAATGGTGCATTGAATCTACACAGAGCATTGGATGGATTAGTGTGACACTAGCACAGAACCATCTAAACTCGTGTGATCTCTCACAAAGTGTGAGGATGTGTATCTTGAGTTCTCAAGTGGCCAACTTGTCAAATATTTGAATTAAAAATATATAGCCTTGAGCTTTGTGACCTCAAAGTGCATATCAGGTCCAGCTGTAAATGGGTTTGTGTTTTAAATGGATGTGTGTGTGAGAGACAGAGAAAGAGAGTGTGAGAGAGAGAGAGAGATCACTTCTTTTATTTTCATGCATTGAAAGAAGGCAGTTAGATTTCTAAATTTTGTGGTTTTAAAAATGAATTATGCAGGCTCGGGGTTTGCAACAGGGAAGATATGTTTGGGGGAAATTGAAGTATCTCAGGTTTCTACATTGGAAAAAATATGGAGTTGCAATGAAGGAGGAAAGAATGACAAGGGAGTGAGTTTCTATAAACCTGTTGAAATACCTGCAGGGTTTTTTAGCCTTGGGCATTATGGGCAGCCTAATTGCTCATCACTACAAGGCTGGGTCCTGGTTGCTAAGCAGAATGTGGATTCTTGTAATCTGTCATGTGAATGTAGAAAGGAAAAAATTGCATCAGAGGATCCTAGCAGTCTTTTATTATTGGCCCAAGAGGGGGAAAACGCATGCTGTGAAAGAGGACTGCCTCCACCACTGGCTAAACCACTGAACTATACCTTGATCTGGAGTAGCGTTTCTTGGACAGGAAATCAGGATAGGTTTGCCTACTTTTGGCAGCCTTATCCCACGGATGGATACAAAGCCATTGGTTTTGTAGTCACAAATACTCCAAATAAACCCTCTCTGGATGAAATTAGGTGTGTTCGTGCAGATCTGACAGACACATGTGAAACAAATGGTCTGATTTGGAGTATAGAGTCAAGTATTACTGAAGTACCTTTCAGTGTTTGGACTCTGAGACCGAGCCATCGAGGAATGTGGGGACGTGGTGTGTCAGTGGGGACATTTTATTGTAACAGTTCCTGGACTACTGGGACCAACCTTTCTGTTGCATGTCTGAAGAATGTTAGTTTCAGTCTGAGGGAAATGCCAGACCTTAATCAAATCCATGCATTGGTGAACCATTATGGGCCAGCAGTTTTTTTCCATCCAGATGAGATTTACTTACCTTCATCTGTTTCATGGTTCTTTGAGAATGGGGCATTGCTATACAAAAGAGGTGCACAAAGGCCTGAGTTGATTACCTTTAATGGTTCAAACCTACCCCCTGGTGGTTTAAATGATGGAAAATACTGGTTGGATTTGCCAGCTGATGGTAGAGCAAAAGTAGTAAAGCTGGGAAATTTGCAAAGTGCAGAGGTGTATGTGCATATTAAACCTGCATTAGGGGGGACATTCACTGACATTGCAATGTGGGTTTTTTGTCCCTTCAATGGACCAGCCACTGCTAAAATTGGGGTTCTCAATCTACCTCTGGGTAAAATTGGAGAGCATGTTTGTGATTGGGAGCACTTCACTCTTCGGCTGAGCAACTTTACAGGGGAATTATGGAGAATATATTTCTCACAGCACAGTGGTGGTGAGTGGGTCAATGCCTCAGACTTGGAATTCATCATGGGTAATAAGGCCGTAATCTATTCTTCCAAAAGTGGACATGCAAATTTTCCCCATGCAGGGGACTATCTTCAAGGGGACAGCAGACTTGGAGTAGGAATAAGGAATGATGCAGCCAGAAGCAAATTTTCACTTGATACGAGTAAAAAATACCAAATTATTGCTGCTGAGTATTTGCAGATGCTCAGTGTTAATGACATTCCCTTGGAACCACCATGGTTGCAATACATGAGGGAATGGGGTCCTAGGGTCATCTACAATACACGAGCTGAACTTGATAAGATGCTAAGATTGCTCCCTCCTAAAATGAGGTACACAATACAGAATGTTTTTAACAAACTACCAAACGAACTCTCAGGTGAGGAAGGACCAACTGGACCCAAAGAGAAAGACTATTGGGAAGGAGATGAAAGGGGTTGAGTAGGATTTCTTAATTCCAAACAAGAATAATGCCATTTTTGAATGGGAACTCTCCAGCTAACAGTGCTGTATTGCTAGGGCTGGATTTGTTCTTTGGCATGCGCTTTGTATCAGGAAAAAGTATATCACCTCTTTTGTATCACTATTCACAGCAATACCAGTGCTGCTTTGGAATGAGTACTCCCTTTATGTACAGCGTTGGAGTTGGCTCCATCTGTAGTGATAGTCTTGGTGTTATTTTTTCTGGTTATTAATGGGCTGCTTGGTTTACCACACCTGTGCTTCAGAATTACATGAATTCATATCTGATCTCATAACGTTCTCAATATATAATTTTATTATAATGACATTACACCATTCTTAAAGGAAAACTTTAATGTGTTTTTGTATCCAGAGATCGATGTATTAGGTTGTTGAAGCAGATTTACATGATAACAAGTTTATATCTGTTGTGTCTGGCTATGTAAGAAGAAGCAAACAATGCAATGCAATTTTTCTCGATGCTCCACAGTTGATCAAATAAGTGTTTTATTGTCAGAATCAAATAAATGTTTAGAAAAAGACAATGTCAATATAAGAAGAGATTTAACTTTATTTGTGTTAAGTGATCCCCATGTTTGACCATGCTCAAGAGCACTAAAGAAGACAGCTGGGAAGAATGCGTATTTTTGTCATCTCCTTGGTTCTGTTTCACACTAATGAATCAACAATAATTCTGCTCCCTAGAGTCTGATGGAAATTCTGTTATGCTTTATAGGGTTATCGAAATCCTCCATGTTGGTATTTACTATAAGATGCCCATGTTGTAACGATGAACAAGAGAGAAGGATGCCAATGTTGTAACGATGAAACAAGAGAAGCATTCTCTTGCAGTGGGTTTAATATAGGTCCATTAGAGTCTGTTATATTGAAGTAACTGTTACTACTGGATGATTCCTTGATGAAACATCTGCCGGGACTTTAAGATGCAATTAAGTTTTTGTCTCCATTTTATTTAAAGTATGCCAATAAAGTTCATTTCAATGCATAAATGTTTTTAAAATGCCTGGCTCTTTGAGGGCTCTGAAGTTTTTGGATAATTGGATATTCTTGATTTGGATCAATTACATTTACCGCTGGGCGATGGGATGCTTATAGTGAAGAGATGTCCATGCAAAGAGAGAGAATTACATATTGTCATTCCGTTCTACTAAATGATGCATTGATATAACATCTAGGCAGATTTGTTTGACGCTGAGGCTGACCATTTATATGCTCCTAATAGCAGAATTAGGGAATTTTCTTGATGTGGTCCTTATGGAAATAATATAAACTTCAACCTGTTGGGTACATCCAAAATTTTATGTGATATGACAAAATAAATGTTGAAATAAAATATACGGTACACTAGGTGGTCTATCAAAACTTATCCCAAAATAATATGCTGGTTTGAATTCTATATTAGGAACACTGGCAATACTGATGTGATGACATGTAAGCAAATGGGGAATTAAATCTACCAAAACCAAGGTAAAATATCATCCTTGACAATCTTCACTTAAATTGTAAAGCAATTAAAGCTATGAGAGAGAAACTTGGCTTTACATGGCACTTCCTTTATTGTCATTAACATTATATAGTTTGTGCACACACACACACACACACACACACACATATATATATAGCAGCTAGAAACAAAGCAGCATTGAGCACACAAAGTCTCTCATCACCATTTTTCCTCTATTTTAATTTGCTTCTGTCTATTGAGTAATTACAATGATTTCCCCCTTTTTTTGGTGTACAAGCAGGGACTTGTATTATTGAAATGCAAAATTTACAAAATAAGGATGCCATAACCGGATCTTTTAATTTGGTTCTTGGGGTTTTAAATGATGATTATATCTCTCGTGTACATAATCATTTTTTGCATATTACTATGGACTATCTATTACAGATTTGATAAATATAATGATAGCTATGGTGAAGAAATAGATTTGCAACATAATGGCTATAAATCCAAAATCCATTAATCAATATCTTCTTTCATTACACCCTGGAGCAAAACTGGAACAACTTGTAGTCACAAGTGAGTAGGCAGTTTTGATGAAGCTCCAAGATGCTGTGAACTTGGGTGCAACATTTAAACTTCCAATTATACTTCTCCATGCAATATTAAATTTAAAAATAAATTATACACACAATGATGCAATAGAAGAATGGAAGGGACATTATATTAGAATGCTTGCCCCATTCCAGAGAGGGAAACTCTTTCAAAACAATGCCAAAGCATCATTAATACAACCAACCCAAAATCCACTGTGATTGTCATTTCTTTTTTTCCATGTAACCGAGCACCCTGTCCTCCATTTTGTAGTTAAGGGTAAGGTATTCTTCAAGGCTCAAAGCCATTACAACAGTATACTTGATATGAGCTCAACATGTCACTTGCAGGAATTGAACCTAGGCAGGGAGGATAATAATCATTCCTCCCAACCACCCAAAATAAACCCTAATTAAATGATCATCCTTTCTGATTTATAGGCCTATGGATTTAACTCTAATCAAAGGCATTAATGGCCTTTATTTGACTTAGCTACATCGCATTAATTAACACACCACATACGTACTATTCTTATTACCATATCATCTATGCAATCACAAAATTAAACTAGGGGAGATTCATTTAACTTATCATTCAAATTTACCTTACTAATGTCCTCACACCTAATTACTCACCTAACTAGTCAGCATCAACATAAGCATTGATGTACAAAACATGTTCTCCACCTGAAATACTTTTTCCTTAAAGCTTGTCACGGAGAAGCCATATAAGAACATGCATAACCTTGAAGACCCTTAAATAATGAATTACAACCGAGTTGATACCAAGGGAGACACTAGTTTGGACATGGCAATAGCATTTTAAGTGGATGAAAGAAAGCATATAAACCCTCTCATAAAGTGGATGAAAGAAAGCATATGAACCCTCTCATAAGTTGCACAATTATCTTGTACAATTGTCTTTGGTGAAAATGGAGGAGGCCTATTAGATGTCATAGAGTCAAATAAAGCATGTTCGCATAAATTTTGTAGGTTGTATATGGTTATATATCTTGAACTACACCATTTGATCCTTTAAGGAATCCCATGATCCAAATCTAAACATCTAACTTGAGTTCTTGCTTTAGGAAACTTGTATATGATTGAATGCAATGAATAAATTGGTTGGGTTGGTTGGATTGAATAGCAAGAACTTGGTATTGCCAAGTAATGTCCCTTTATTTGGTCATTGTTGATATTGATGACTTCTTAGTGGATGTAGTGAGAGCCAAAAAGTTTTCCATTCTCTTAATCATGTCCTAGATTTGATGCGGATTTGTTGTTGGTTTGGACTTGTGATTAGGCCCTTGCTCTAATTGGAGGCATAATGGGCTATTATCATTCACCAAAAATATTTATTGCTTGCAACCTTGCTCCCTAATAGTATGCCAAGCAACGATCTTAGAATGGATCATGACTTAGTGATATGCACTCTTCTTGTTTTGTTGTCACTTTTCCAATTGCCAACTTGTGATTCTGGTTTTTAAAGTGGATTGATATATTATTAGGGATATTGTTTTGTTACAACTCTATTGGTGGTATATGGAGGGGTCAAATGTATATGTAAATAGGATGGTTTCAAAGTTTGCTTAAATGTGCAATGAATGACAACTAGTATATTAGAGGACAATGGAGTTGTTACCCACGAAACGTGGGTACCCCTAGCATAAATTTTCTCCTATTCATCTTT
Source organism: Pinus taeda (assembly GCA_000404065.3). NCBI lineage: Eukaryota > Viridiplantae > Streptophyta > Pinopsida > Pinales > Pinaceae > Pinus > Pinus taeda. The sequence continues at coordinate 21,834 of APFE031577393.1, forward strand.
TTCCAGTCGGGAACCAACAAACCTTGACAACCACCTTGTACCCAATGTGACGTGCCACTTTATTTCCTCCACTTGCATTAGCCAAATGTTTCCTCGCCCATTGGTCAAGAGCACATGTTAGAGGTGGGCAATCTGATTCAAATGGTATGTTATTCATTATGCACTCAAGTGCTTATGCTTGTTTTTCATTTGGGTCTTTGACATGGATTATTGGGTGACCTGGAAGAAGGAAGGGTTTTGACCGTGGTTTCGTTCCCTCACCTTAAATGGGGGCTCAATTTTCAATCTTAGTCCAGTGGGACCTCCCCTATGGGCCCATGGCTTTAGGGAGGGCACTACTTGGGTATCCATGATATTGGTAATTTGGTCCTGTTTTCCCGTTCCATATTTATCACTCCCCTTCGCACATTATCGGCCCTATCCATCATCTTCCTTCTCTGGGTCCACATGACCATTGGGTCCACAGGGTGTTGGCACACCCCTTTCACTTGTCCACATACTTAGGTCAAGCCTGGAAACGTTGCACCGGAAGTTTGATGGAACTAAAAGAAAAGTTAAAAGCATATCATGGCCACAAACAAGAAACAAAAGAAAGAAGATAATAAAATGCAAAAGAATGGCCGAGACATTAATATTAGCACATGGACAAAAGCCAAAGCTCTACCCCTTATCATTATGGCCATCACTCGGTGCCTAGCGCTAGTATTTCCCTATTACATCATTAAAAAGAACCCTTGCATGTCTCAACCCCTGGTGGGCGACGAATTACCCCAACTTTAAGGGGCTAAACCACTGCTATAAATCATTCACAACATGCTCTCATTTCCTAGAGCTTCGAGCAGTAATACAAGGAAAAATCAGGAAAATGAAAAATATAATAAGAGGGGTGGAAAAATGAAGGCCAGGGTAACTCATGCATCCACGATTGCTCCCTCCTCACATCTATATACCCAATATGTGGATCTCCTTATCATTGTTACCCCTTGGTCCATGGTAGGAGGCTTTGAGACCCCTTCATCCCCATTCCGTTCCATCATTATTCACATGATACCTTTCGATTGAAGAATGTACCAGGGACTTGTTTATCCCCTTAGGGGTTGGGAACACCTAATAGGATCGTCTATTAGCCTCTTCTACATGGGATGTAACATTATTACGTGATCAAAGCCTCAAATTTGGAAAGGGAAGCCTCGTATGAAGTGTTAATTTGCTTGTGACTAACAAGCTTGGTTCACTTGGGTGCACTAATGATTAATTGCACCTAATGGTGAAGATGCAACAATGGACATTGTGTGTGATTGGTAAGTGATTTTATCATGGGATGGGCAATCTAACTGGGCCGCAAGTCCACTAGAGGAGCATTATGAGACCCCACAGGTGAAGCGTTGAGAGCCATGGGACTTCTGTCACTTGCAGAGCATCACTTCATCCCATGGGCACCTTCAACACCACAACAATATGTACTTTGCCCGACATTACCCGTGAGATGATGCACTTGGACTAGTGTTCCCCCAACCAAATTAACAATGTATGCACAGTTTGACAGCTTATCTGAGGCCCATATGAGGTTTGTCTCACCTCTTGTGACATGGGAGGGTTAGCACCACCCTTTGAGCCCTCAATGTTGGAGCAGAAACATGCTATTCCATTACCAGGAGACCCATGAGGCCCATTTTGTGACACAAACACAAAACTGGGGTCCACATGATGATTTGCATGGATATTTAGGGGCCAACCCCTAGAGGATGATTTTTGGAGCCCTCTTCCCTTAGTGCGGCACTAGAGGAGCCCAACGCATGTACCACATGCATGATGTCAACATTTCAACCCTCTTGTGGGTGTTTTCTTATGTTTTCACATTGGATATGAGGTTGACTTGTAACCTCAATTAGTTTTGCCCATCATTTTACAACTAAGAGGGGCTTTTAGGCTAAATTAGAGTTCATTAGACATGTATAAATAAGAGAGATAATTTGATCTTCTCATCATCATCACTTGGAGAATTCAGACCTCATAAGAGAATTCACACTTGTTCCTTCTTGGCTATTGAAGATTCTTGGAATGCATTTGAATGTGTGGAAGCTATTTTGGATTTTCTTTGGAGCTATTTCTTTGATGACTGGGTTTATATACTACATGTTATCTTGTAAGTGCCTATTGTTGAAGATTTTCATTTTGAAATTATCTAATGTATGGAATTACTGCTTCTGGATTAAGCTAATTTGTGCCCTAATTTGTTGAAAATTAATTTTAAAGGCTATCTAGTTGAGGATTGCATATGTTACTCATTATATAACATGTAATGACTATTACCAGTGGAAGAATTCTTATAACTCTCCATCAAACTCCACTTATCATTGAGTGTGTAAATGCTAGATTTTTGATAGCTAGGGCATCACATTTCAGCCTCCTTAGCATCAAATTTAGTTTATTTGGAGCATCCTTGACTACATATGCCTGAAGGACAAGGAACTAGTTCAAGTCTTTGGTGATCATCTTTAATATTTTTCCATAAATTTATCTCCTTAAATTTAGTCCTTTTAAGGTTAGGGCAAAAAAATCTACTTGCAGTGAAATTTTAGGGAGGAGGCTTTTGGTGATTTGAGAGCTTAATATGTAATGACTGTTACTAGTGGAGGAATTCTTATAACTCTCCATCAAACTCCATTTATCATTAGGTGGGTAAATGCTAGAATTTTGATAGCTAGGGCATCACATTTCAACCTCCTTAGCAACAAATTTGGTTTATTTGGAGCATCCTTGACTACAAATGCCTAAAGGACAAGGAACTAGTTCAAGTATTTGGTGATCATCCTTAACCTTTTTCCATAAATTTATCTCCTTAAATTCAGTCCTTTTAAGGCTAGGGCGAAAATTCTACTTGCAACGATATTTTAGGGAGGAGGCTTTTGGTGATTTGAGAGGTTAAACATCAAGAGATAGGTCTAGGCTACCTAACCTATCAATTTGGTGGGCATCTACTCAAATTTCATCCATAATTTTTTTCCCTAGGTGTTGCTCCATAAGGGAAACCCCAGTTTGTTTTCCCTCAACTTGAGGACATTCTTGAGGGTTTCATGAGCCTTGGATTAGCTGAACATCATTATAAGAAACCCTTTCCCTTGGGCCTCGACCTTGTGAATTCCTATTACCATAAAAAATTTCAAAACTCAAAACCCTAGGCCTTGAGCCTTATTTTTTAGGGTTTTTCTTTGAGAGCGTTTTGCTTCTTTGAAGCCTTGAAACATTATTGAGCCTTTCTCTTGAATGAGTTCTATCTTGATCACTTTGTGCCATATACTTAGCATATCTATTTTAAGTGATCTCCTTCCTACTGGAACTCCTCCCTTCGGTGAAAGTCCGTAAAGATTAGGGGGTTTTGGCTGGAGTGACATTGGGCCTCTACCCTATTGTTGTTGGGTTGTGTTATATTCTTTCCACATAGTAAACAGGGGGTTTGAGGGGTACCCGTAACCCCACTTTATGGGCGGACCCACCTATGGTTTTGTGAATGATTTTTGCACATGTTTTTTGGACGCGATGGTTTTCGGTCCATGGTTTTGGACGCGGCGGTTTTCGGTCCATGGTATTGGATGCTTTGGCATGTATAAATATGTATTGTAACATTAAAAGGAAAATAATGAAAAATCAAGCTGGTCGTCTCGGTTTTGAGATCCAGTGGGAAATCTCTGTGTATATGTGTTTTATGTGTTATGCTCTCGCATTTTTATTTTTCCTGTGATTTAGAATTCGTATGCAGGTAATTTCTGTACGGGGTTAAAAAACCTACATTTGGTATCAGAGCTGTTTTGGCTTCAAGGGGACGCCTTTGTTGCTGAGGGGTTTCGCTCGGGCCTATGGTAGACCCTGTTCAGCGGGAGATCTGCGAGATCGATTCTGGTGGTAAAAGAAGATGGCGAGCAGCGGAAAGATAGAGATTGAGAAGT
>APFE031577394.1:11123-44475 GCA_000404065.3 Pinus taeda
TGTAGAGAATGCAAATCTGTCCAAACAGCTTAATCTTGGCAGATTCTTAGATAGGTAGAGAAGCAGAGGAGCCCAACAACTTAATCTGGGCCCTTGGAAGAAATAACGGTAGTATGTAGATAGGAAAGTATCAAAAGAAAAATGAATGATGGGTTTGCAAGTCTAAGTGCATCCAAATCAAAAGAAGAAAAAATGCTAGGTAAGTAGGCTGGGTAGGTAGTTCTGAGGTTGTTGAATCCTAATTGCTGATCAGTTCCAGACTTTCAGGTGTCATCTCATTCAGGGCACAATCAACAAGAAATTCTATGCGAGAAGCTCAAAGAGGTATAACTAACTCCCCTTCTCTGCTTTCCCCAATCATTAACTAACTTCCCCAAAAAGAGGTCAAGATCTGCTTGACAACTCTTAAGTTCAATCATTTTCATAACACTAGCCTGAGTAAAGATCTGCTTCACTCAAAGTTGTTCCATACTTTCCCTAAAGAATGGTCCTACCCCCTTGTAACAGCCTAAGGTATCTCGAACTTAGCGCTTTCTTACCACCTCCATATTAACCACTAACATTATTATTTAGCTCCCTATATTTTCCCATCCCCCTACTAATATTATGCAAATCATCCCCTATATACATATCCCTCCCCCTGGTTGAAAAATAACCATAAGCACCCCCGAGAATTGCTCAGTTTACCTGAAACTTAGCAAGAACCCTTGACCTTCAAACCATCTCCCAGATACAATGGACTTCTTCCAGAGTATAAAATCCCTCTCAGGCAATTGGACCCCTTCCGAAACCTAAAAATGCTAGTCGCACCCACCTACTTGCTCTTTCCGCCCAAAACCTTACACTCCGCAGAACCTTAAAGCGAGATCGCATCGCAAGATCGCACTTTCCCCTCCATGCAAGTTATGACCCATCCATCACCACCCGACGCGATATCGCGATATCGGTGGTCGGCGGTCGCAAGCGCCAGATGCCCAACTCAAGCACCCTCCGTTCCCCGCCAATGCGATATTGCGATCGCATCGGAGCTAATTCATTGCATTACCTCCAATATCACCACCTCACCGTGTCATTCTGTACCAGGGACCGACGTCAGCAGCCAGAAAGCCGAAACTTCGCGCAGGAAGAAAAATCGCACTTCGGAGCTCCAGAACAAGAAACAGAGGCAGTTTTCGATGCGCGAGTAGCGTGAAGCGCTAATTGCGCATCGCCATGGGAAATAGGCCGTTTCGAGGAATCTTCAGGGAATATTTTGATTTCTTAGCCCCTTGTGCACCGAAAAGCCCGAAAATCGCCCGATCGTGCCAAAATGATCCGGTTTAAAGACAACAACAGATCAATGAAAGAGTTCAAATTGTATCAGATCAAATCATCAGGCATCAAGCGTGTCAAAGAGTATCAGTCGACGGCGGAAGCCATCAATGTAGCGGCAAAGAGTATCAGTGAAAATCTTGAGCAGCGGCCCGAAGCAAGAGAACATTTAATACCTTCCAGCAGATTCATAGAAAGAGGGCGAAGCCACTTGAAGCCCTCAAATCATAATTATTGCACATTTAACTCACACCAGAGTAGAACTGTAGTTCCCAAAGCACAATCATTCCAACAGCACTGTATCTAGCCCCCAAGGGCCACATTGTCACCTTTTCTGATTCAGCTGCCCCTAGCGCAGCCAAAAAGATTTACTTGCATTCAATTCCAGCGACACTTAGATTTTTGAAGAGTCTTCTAGCAGACATGTTTAGGTCAGTTGTAATGATGTCTTTTTGATACTTTTCTTATAAATACCAACCTGAACAATGTTGTGAGGGGTTGGTTGGTTTGTAGTAGTAGTTGGTCAGTCTCCTTTCCAGCATTTTCTCCGAGTAGAGACTCGCACTGTAACTGTCATAATTTCCATAATCAAAGATTGTTGAAAGCATGGATTGCGAAACTACTTGATGTTTTCTCTTGGCCAAGGAATGATCACGGAATTCCTGTGCTTCTACATGATTCAATAAGTGTTTCTTTGCTCTGTTTACTTTATGTTTTTACCACTGTTCCGCCTTCTAAATTGCAGGAAAAAAGAATAGCTTAAGATTTGTTCCATCACACCTTAAGTTCAATTTCTTCATTTCTCAATGTTTTCTTCAGAAATAGCTATGAGCATGTATACTTAAATGATCTTGTTTACGTTGTTTCTTTCACATATGAATGCATGTTTAGGAATTCGTAATTGCTCCTAGATCCCATTCATCCATTTCTCCTCTTTTTTTAGCATGATGAAATGATTCTCCTTTGCCTTTCATCCCTGGTTTTCCTACCATACTTTCAGCTGATTGATAATTGTATCCTGTGTAGCTATCCCGCTCCGTATCCCCTTGTGACCAAGAAAACACAAGAAAGCCTCAATCCGTGACTCCATGCCCAATGGTTCGAAACTTATCACACCTTACCTTGCCTCTTTGTCCGAGAATCCTACCTTCCATCCAATCACAAATAACACTCCCTTGAAGCCAGAAAGCTAGCGTAAAATCATCAACAAAAGTTGAATCATAAAGAGAGAGCCCTCTCTGATTGCAGGTGGGCTAGAAGCTGCAATCCAAAGATTGGTTTGTGGTTACCTCGGCCATATCCCTATTAGGAGCCTAGGGACAACCTGAGTGATAACACTACCAAAATAGAGCAAAAAATTAAATAGAGGAAGTGAGACTTTGGAGATGAAAATCCTTCATAGTAGAGGTAGGTTAATGCGATCCCCAAATTGAAGAACAAAGGACAGATCCAAGTTGGACCACCTTAGGATAACCCACCTGAGCCATAAACAAAGAATGGTAATGTGAAGACAAATAAAGACATGGGAAAGTGTTGTGAGTTCTGTAAGAGACCCTTTCATAAGACCAATGAATGTCACACAAGGTAGTTATTGGTGGCTGAGTTAAAAGCCTCATAATCAGATGTAGGTTTCAACTCTAAACTAGGTCTATATGAAGTGAAATATATCATTGATGTAGAACACAATACCACCCTTGGAACCACAAGGGTTCAACAAAGTGAGCCAGAAGATTTAGAAGAACGTTAGTGGCTCTTTCACTCACAAATGTGGGTGAATGTTGCTTCTCTATGTTTCATTGTTGATAGTGGGAGTCAAAAAAACCTCATCTCAAAATAGGTCCTTAAGTAGTTGAGCCTGCCAACAACACCACATGTGTACATACACCATAAGGTGGGTCCACCAAGGGTGATATTTTCATTTCAATCAATATTGTTGCTCACCCTATATCATCAAGCCCTTCAAAGATAAGGTTTGTTTTGATGCTTCTCCCCTTGAAGTTTGTGATGTTCTATTGGGCCAACCATACACGTGGAAGCATAATGTTGTATATGATTCTAGACCTCATAATTGTTATTATTGCCACTACTACATATATGAATATATTTTGATGAAATAGTACGATGGTACGACTAAAATTTGTTGTACCATTGAAAATTACTTGCATTCTTTGCATTTTTTAAAGCCTCAACAATCGTCGAATATCCGATGAAAATAAATATCATCATATATCCGATGATACATCCTTCAGAGCTCCAAGAAACTTATCCATTTCCAATTAATTAAAACTTGGAAAAATGCTTTGTAAAAAATTAATTATAAATAAACCAATTGATTTATGCTTCATTTCAATGCTTATATAATCCATGGCTAGTTACATTGAATTCTACCAATGTGATTGGAAATTCTTATATATATCTACACACTTGGTTTGAATGGAAAATATATCCCTTAGGAAAAATTATTATAGAGATGATACATATTTTATTGGTACAACAGAAGTGGATCAAACAATTCAACAATTCACAATGCAGATCCTCATTCAAGGCCGAGGTGATGGCATCAACACATCCACAATGACGGTGAGTAAAACCCTAGGGAATTTAAAATTATCAGTCTTGCAATCAGTAAAAAATTTCAAATAATGGTATCAATATGAAAAAAGGAGCCAAGAAAATGGTGAATTTTTATTTCTCTTATTGTGGGAAAGCGTTAGCAAATAATTGTAGATTGATAGATGTGCATATCAGTCACATTTCACTTATACATTTGATAACTATGGTTTATGGAAGTGATGAAGATGGTGGAGCTAATGGTACAAAGTCTTGGGATTTCTATTTAAAAATGTATGCAAAAAAAACCCGAAAAGAATTGATCCTAATGAAACCAAAATTTTCAAATGGAGCACCTACGCTTTGTCCCAAGAAACCCTAAAACCCCATGAACAATTAATTGCTTGGGAAACATTTTCAACATGGAGTCTATGATTAGGAATTCATTGGATGAGACTTTTCCTAGCTAGTTTAGCCATATTAGGTGTTTGAAGTACATGATTTCCATTCATCTCAACCCAACTCTAGCCATTAGAATTTACCAGGATGGTTCTAAAACCAAATTTTAGTGCCCAATCACCAACCTTGAATTCAATGACAAATATTTTTTTTTTTCACTTGAGCGATGTGGGAATGTGCTCAGTGCCAAGGCCTTGAAGGAGTTTCAATACACATCTTTTCTTGTATCCCATGCTACCTTCTAGGATTCTAATAAGATTGCCATCAAAGGAGGTCAAGAGGAAGTTGTAGCCCCGAGGTTGAAAATGGAGTAGGATAGGGTTAAGGTAATGGAAAATACATATAAAAACATGAATTATAAACATATATTTAGGTATTGAGTGATAATGTTTAACCAACCATGATAAGTATATTCTTGTTTGTCCATTGTGGTAATGGTACTAGAAAATGAAACAAAAAAAGAAGGGAGATTCAACATAGGCATATTTTTGTTGTGGTCGTTAATGCATAAGAGAAAAATTAGCTAATCTAGTGTAGAGAATAGGAAAAGCAATCAGGAGGCCTAGTCTCATGTGCAAGGTTTGTGTATATGAAAATACAAATTTTCTTCGCCCCACTGATAGTGCAATGGGGATAAGTATTCTCATTTTTCTTGGGCCATGGATGGATTATTTGATGCATATTTAATTTTTTGATTGGAGTATATGTAATGTTTATTGATTAATTTTGGGTTCTTGGGGGATTGTTGGCTTTATGCAGTGATCATGACGATTATGAAGTGGCCTGTAATGTGGGCAAAGGAAAATATAGTGAGTTCTTTGAAGGGATCAATATCGCAAGAAATGAGCGGTTTATTATCAAGATCGTAAAACCTTTTAAGGAAAGAAGTTGGGTGATCTTTCCTTTATTTGAGTGCTTTTCTGTAATAGGATTGTTGCTATTCTTTTGGGTCAATCCATATTTATCATTTCTTGTTACTGGTATGTGTTTTTAAGAAGCATGTATTTTATATTTCATTAGTGCACATTAGAAAACGTTTTAGCAGGGCAAGGCATAATGAGGACCATTGCTTTCAAAATATGGAAAGTGTGGTCATATGTTTGCTTTGGGATCAATTGCAAAAGTGTCAATACCTTTACTACATAATGTTATCCTAGTCAAAATTGTATACTTATATTAGCTTTGAACTATGTGTGAAAACCTTACTAGGAGACTTTTTATATTCCTTTCTATTCCCATAATGGCATTACATTTGGGCATTACTAATCGATTCGATATGCATAATATATTGTTGTGAACAAGGATGGTTTCAGGTTTCTTATACCCTAAAAGCATGTAAACTAATATTAATTTTGTTTCTCTTTCCTTCTTTGCTAATATATAACACACATTCTATGAATTAGCCCATGTGGAACAATGGATTTGATTCTCCAAAAAAAATAAGCTTTCATTGTTTTTTCAAAAGAAGGAAAGGTACAGTCTATTTTATGGTGTCCCAAATGTTTCTTCTTGCATATCTAACTATCTTATTTCATTTTGAAAATGTCCCTTTCCTGATGGGGTCTCAAATGTCGGGGATTTGAAAAAAAATACAATGCTAGATTTGTTTACTCTAAATAACCCTAAAATCCCTTTACTGAGCCCGTATAAATTTAGAGAGACCATATCAGCTCAGTTTAATGGAAGGGGGAGGATTTTTCTTCTAGGTGGAAGCAGGATTCAAGCTCAATTCTACAAATTCCTCTACTTTGAAACCCCGATTTCACCTCCCATTCATCTTTGTACTCACATCTAGCTAAATATCTTCACATGGCTTGATTGAATCGTCTTTAAAGTTTCAATTGTCGACCTATTGAGCATAAAATTCTTATAATCCTTGCTTTCTCATTGGATAATTCTTATGCCATAATTTTGAGGGATTAGATACCTTGACTAAAAGAATTTGTGGGTTTTATCAATATTGTTCATAGGTCGGACCAAAATTTGGAAAAAAAAAAATTGGGTGTGACTCAAACCATACATATATAAAACCCTTTTATCACATAGCACAATATTTCATACATAATTATTAAGATGGAATAGTAATTTAAATTCCATACCCACTCTACTTTAGCCCTATCAAAGATAGACATTTTTGCATCAATCATATAAAATAAATTGGTGGAACATTCAAAGGATATCTTCTAGATGGATGACTCGCCCAAAATGTATATTTGGGTGTTCCCACTTTCTTTTCTTCCTTCAATGTTTAAGACATCATTTTGGCTTCATTTATGAACTTGAGGGTAATAATCCATCTTACTCTCCATTAGGATCTTACTCATTTGAATTTGAGTATGATTTATCCTCGAAATTAGAGTTTGGATCAACCACCTTCTCATATTCCATAATATTTGTGGAAGAATCCTAAGAACTTGAGGACCAACTATCCATATCAAACTTTATATCTCTACTTACCATTGATTTCCCTTGTATTGGAATGTAGATCCACTAAGCCTTAGATGTTTCATTGTACCCAACAAACTTTCCTTTGATACTCAAGGATTCCAACTTAGTTCTTTTATCATTAGGCATACATATAAATAGGATAAATAAATACACACAAGTGTGATATTTATGGTTTCTCGTTAGTAAAGGCTTCCTTTGGTGTCTTATGTTTCTATGCTTGATGAGGACATGGATTCATAACGTGCACAATTGTATTAGACACATTTTCCCAATGACATGGGAATATCCAAGTTACGAATCATGACCTTGGTTGTCCCTATAATAGATAAATTCTTCTTTTATACAGCTCCATTATATTGTAGGTTGTAAGGTATTCTTAGTTCCCTCCTAATTCTCACTTCCTTGAAAAACACTTCAAAGAATTTTTAGTTGTACCCTCTTCATTAGGCCTCAAAACTTTCAGAATTTTACTTGTCCTATTTTCCACTAGAGATTTAAAATATAGAAGCTTCTCAAAGACTTCATTCTTAGTCTTCATAAAGTAAATTCTCAGTCTTCATAATGTAAATCCATTTTGTTATGGATGAATCATTAATAAATGAAACATAATAAATGTCACTTGTCAAAGAAGCTAAGGACATACGTTCACATACATTTGAATCGATCAAATGAAGAATCTCTTTAATATATTATCACTGCTTGGAAAAGTAGTCTTAGCATGCTTGTCGAGTGCACACTTTTGGACTATGGCTCTTGAAGTTTGAAATCATTTTACAATGCTCTTCAAGAATGGAAATGCCTCATAATGTAGTTATTCACTAAAGCTCTCCTTTCTTGTTGTAGTTATGCACTAAGAACCATGTTTTAATGGATCACAAGAAACCTATATAGGTCTCCTTCACACACATCTTCCACCAAGACTTGAATATCCTTTTGGCTGTGATATTTTATAGTGGCTTTCTTATCATTAAACTTAGCAACACACCTAATATTTGTTGTTACTAAAAATGAAATGATGTCTTAATTAAGCGAGGAACATAATTCAACTCAATACAATCACTTGATGACATGCATAAAGAGATATTTTGATTTCAATAACTAGATATCTTAAATTCATCTTAGATCCATGTCAACTCCATATGAGAATATGTTTCATATTTTAAATCAATAAAATGTGCAAGGGCATATATGAAAACACATACTGGTAAATAATGTAGACTGGTATTGAGTAAAACCAAATATTCTACTATGAGTAAAATCAAATATTCTACTTTGAATTTAGTAGATGTACTATTATATAAAATTCAATAAGTTGGAATTGGGTTTATTGACCAAACTTCAAAATATAATTTGTTTGGATTTTAAGTTTTAAACTAGTTGTCTATTTATCAACTTTGAAATTGGACTTGGTAATTATTATAGCTTTCTCTAGGACTTGAGCCTCTCCTCTGCAATGGAATATATGTAACTTTACCTAGTTTGCTATTTTTCAACTTTGAAAGTAAAAATCATAATTTGTAGAATTGTTGGGGGCTTGAGCTTAATGTTTTGTTTTATGTAATTAACAATTAATTCTCCCATATTTTCCAAAATGTTAGATTGGAGCTTTAGCAATCTTTTCTAGAATTTCTAGTAGTTTTTAGTAATTTTAGATACACAAATCATATCATTGTTCCTTGCAACTCTAGAGGATCAAATCCTTCTGTTGCTTCATCAAGAAAAATATGAGCCTATCTACTAGCCTAAAGAGTGTTGTTAATACAATTGTACCTCTATATCTTGGTAGAAGATGCCATTCATAAGTAAAACGAATAAGTAAAAACACAACAATAGTCCACTATTATTATATTCTTCCTCAAATAAATTTTCTCTTATTAGCCATTTAAAAATGACACAACAATAAAATACACGTAGTTCCTTCTACTAAAATAAAAAAAGGACAACATGTTTCTTTCATTATGCTTCTTAGCAATAATGTGGCATGACCTCTTTAGCAAGAGAACCCCACTCATTTTTTTTGGATACCATTAACTAGCCTTCATCAACTTCCAATTTTATTTTGGAAGTTTATCATCCTTCTTGTCAAACTTTCTGATAGTGTGTTGAAAGGAACCCTCTTCAAACATGTTCTTTAGCTCATTTTTTATTTTTTATAATTGGGAAGAAGTAAATTCTCAAATTTGATGATGCCATTTTCCCAAAATCTATTATCATATTTGAATCTCCCAAAATTCGTAGATTGAATTATCTCTATATGTTGCTATTTTTAATAGCATCCATTTTGTTTCCAGGAAAACTAGTGTCTTTTCGATCTGCTAGTCCCAGTAGGATTGGCAGCTATCCTAGAAACAAAAAATCAAAGTAATTTGTGATTTCCTCTATGTATGATAAATAAGAGAGAAGCAAAGGAACCAACCCAGATCTTCCACTTGACACCTTGCTTGATTTCCCTCTCCCTTGATAGAGCTTGCAACTCCTTTCCTACTTGTCTTGCTTAGAGAACATTTGTAGAAACAAAGTAACAAAACACCATTAAAGCATCTTGATATACTATATCATAAACAATGCAGAATCAGAAATACATTAAGCATACAATGGCATTCAAAAATGACAACATTTACAAATACATGATTGTATGGAGGAAAACTCAAAGAACTTTATTAAAATAGAAGTGAGAATTACAACCTAGCTATCTGATCCAGCATCATCTTCCCAACATCAAAGCCCTCTTCACCTCATGAAAAACAAGATCATCCAACAATACAATGCTCTTTCTCAAAGACAAACTATTAGCACTTCCTTGCAAATTACAAAATTCCAGCCTATAGATCTCTCAAATGACGGATCCATTTATAGATGTGTGCAAAGGTGTGAGTCATCTTTGGGTTTTTGATTAGTGTCATTCCACTTGTTTTTCTTGGTTCCACTTGGAGATTTCTTGGACCTCTTACTCATTCCTGGGCGAATTCAGAGAGGCAAGTGTCGTAGAGGAAGTTTTTAGAAGATTCCATGAGTATCCACTTAGCAAACTGTCTTGGAAATTTTTCCATCGTCGCTCATCACACCCTTTAGAAGGCCTCATTAGTATGCATCACACCTGGCTAGTGTAGGAGTCAATATGCATCACACCCTAATAGTGGGGCAGTCAGTATGGTCCTATTTTGGCTAGTTCTGAGTGGTTATTCAGGTGGAACTTCTGGGGAATGATGTAATTAGTTGACCATGATCCTTTAGGGTATGAAACAAAAATTTTAGGGATTAAAGAGCCCTTATTTTATCGACATATAAGATTGGGGTAGCAGTGCCCAAATATGTCTATAATAGTTGGCCCCTAAAGCATGAAGTTGTAAATCTTTTGATGTCGGGTGAAATGCTTTATCATGAGGATCTGAGGTATTCGAACTGGAAGGTGACCTATATAAGATACAATACAATACATCATCATCATATTATTTTCATCTAGCTGAGGCAAGCATTCCCATGCTTAGCTTTATAAATTCATTTTCATGTACATAGAATAGATAATCGTGTGCAGTTGCAGACAGGTGATTCTTCATATGTAGAGTCATCATCCCTAGCTTAGATGACCATCTGTGATGCTTATGTGTACATTTTTTGTCTTTATATTCCTAAATATATCGCAACCTGGATAGATGAAACTATATCTGGGGTCTTCAAACTCATTCAATATTTTCCCGTTGTACAAGTCGATCCATGTGAAGAGATGTTCTGAAGTCGAACATGGAAAGACATCGCCTGACTACTGACGAATCATGTAAGTTGTTAACAATCACGAGAGGAATCACCGATAATGATAATGATGTTGAAAAGTGTGCAACAATAAATGCTTGTTGAGAATGCAACAAGATGATGGAGCTTAGTGGAAAGGAGTCACCTTCACTAAGTGGTCCTGCAAGCAAGTTTTGGCGCAAAGTCTATTTTTAGACTATGTCTATTTTTAGACATATGGATCATGGTCTATGAGTTGCAGGATGTTGTTTGTGGATGATTGGTCATGTTGGGAAAAATAGATGGAATTCTATTTTTTGGATCACAACGGTGTGATCAGAGTCTATTTTTAGACTGTCAGGTAAAAATAGAAACAGTCAAATATTATTAGCCCTTAGTAATATTTGGACTCTAAACTTTATCTTATTCTCTTGGAGCACTTCAGTTGGAGGTACAGATGTCGCACATACAACTGCCTGAAGGAATTGCGTGGTTACCTACGGGTTGACTGAGCTATTGCATGAAGGACTTCAGTTAGAACTCAAGTGGTTGAGTTCTGTGGAGTTAGATGAGCAGTTAATGGAGTTGTGTTCAATTTGACCTAGTTGAACTAGTTGTATTTAGTCTAACTGGCCAATAGACTAAGTGATGAGTTGTGTGAATTAGTTATTAATTAATTCACTAATTATTAACTCATAATGCAACTGAAGAATACATCAGTTAACTCAGTGCATGGACAGTTCAGTGGAGACAAGTGTTAGAGATGAGTGAAAGGGCAAGACAACTATTAGTTGTGACTATAGTTGTGCATGAGATTTGCACAATCAATTGATTGAATATTGCCAATGAGGATTGCATGGTATAAACAAGGGAAATACAAGTTTGGATAAGCTATTCTCATCCATTCTCATGTAGGATTGTGCAGTGGAGGCAGGCAAGCAGCGGAGGAGATTTGAACCTGTGATTGATTCAGATCTGAGCTAGTTTGTGTGTAACAGGTGGAGATAGTGCTGAGGTACTTGTGAGGAGTATTGTACTATGTATTGTGACATGTTCTCTATCAATATAATATACAGATAGTTGGGGGTTTTCAGCTGCATGCTTTCCCCATGATATAATGTGTTGATATGTGTGATTGATGTTTCAATGTGCGCATGTGATTGTTTCTTAATTCCGCAAAATTGATGATCAACGTAGAGGAGGTTATGTATTATGCATGATTATGCAAATAGTGTATAATCAGGATAATCTTTGTGAATAAGTGTCATATTATTCAAAATTTCTACAGTTATAGATTAACTTGTTGTTGTTATATGATATTTAGCTTGATGATTAGGTTATATGTTGTTGATGAGCACGATATATAATTTGTTGTTGTTATATGATAGTAACTTGATGATTAGGATTATAGCATTAATGTATTGATGTTATATGTATCATACTAAATTAGATTGACCTATGCAGATGATCATGGTTATGACATTCAGGTATGAGTTAATACATTGTGATATTAGGTCATACTAATCTAGATTGATTGTACATATGTTATTATTATGTATGAATGACAAATGGTTATGAGATTATGATGTGAACATGTTAGCTAGTGATTATTATGGATATCATGACCTTATTTGTGTTTGAGTTGATATGTCATGAAGTTATATCATGATAATATGGATTGATTATGTAGATAAGATAGCCTCCCCCGAGATACATTAAGGTATGAGTTTTCTTATGTCGTATATTTGGATTTTGATTGTTTAATTATTTCATCTAGTTGATTAATTTAACATGGTATGTTTGAAAGTTGGTTGGATGTTTGACGAATTGCGTAATATGAGTATGCATTTAAATGAACTTGTTTTAAGATGACTGTACTAACACATATGCATTGAGATAGTTGTTATGTACTTGAGTGTAGTAGGTGACAATTGTAACATTATGTCTAATGACTATGAGTTGACTATGGTGACATGATTGTTAGCCTTAATAAAGGTTGATTTCAAATTGATAGATATGATTATCTTGATATTTGGAGCATGTGGTTGACATGTGTAAACAGTTGTAGGAAACATGCTTGGTATTAGTGTGACAAGGTAACAATTTTTTTGTTCATACAACTAATAGTTGGGTGATGTGACAATACTTAGTAAGACTCAATTGCAACAAGGTAAAAGGTAAAAGAAAGGAATTGGACAAGAATTCCTTTGGCTATGTTTGGAAACCCTAATTCCAAATGCATGAGTGCTTTTCACATAAGAAGTCTTCTAAACCTTGATTTTGTTTGACATTATGTGGATATGTGCTATGTTCATGAACATGTATTTGGTAGGTACAAAAACTGATGTCTAGATATGGCTAGATCTGTGTTATCACCATAGCCATTTCTAACTAGTTGGAACAAAATACACCATGTAGATTTAAATTTACCATAATAAAATCACATTCAATATGGAAAATAATTTAGTAAACCACTTTTATTAAATTATTTCGTAATTTAAATAATAAAATCCATGAGAATAATTAAATAAATAATTATTTGTTTAATTTTCTCTAGGAAAAATTATTAAATCATTATTTAAATAATTATTCCTTATCACATTTGACTAAACCCCTTAGGAATATTTGAGTAAATCACTATTTATTTTTCCTTATTATTGTTATTAGAATAAATTATTAAATCACTATTTAATAATTATTTTGATTACACACCTTTCTTATTTCTCACGAAGTAATTAATAAATCATTTTATTTGTTAATTATTTCTAAATAAAGGTATTTAACAATTTTAAATATATTTTCCCTCTCCAATAAATATAATAAAGTATTCCAAGCAGTTAGAACTAAATTTGGTTAATATTATTTTATCATTCTTCATTTTCGAGATTAACTCCATACTTTGTTATAAATAGGAGGGTGTTTCATTCATTCTTCACCATGATCATAATCATCATCAACATTATTGTCTTTTTTCTTTGAGCTCCCATTTTGAGTTCTCTACTTTTGTTTGCTTTTTTTCACATATTGAGAGAGAGAATCATTTTATGAAGCATCAAGGATATTGAAGGACCCATCCCACGATGGGGGACTTATAGACCCATCTATAGATTTGCCTCACTAATTAATAAAAGACTTATTCGTTCAAAAAAGTATTTCCAATTGGGTTATTATACTGGATATTTTGTTGCTTTTTATTCTAGATCATAACTAATTTTATTACAGGTTCTCTATTTGTGTTGTAGATTTGAATTGATAACAACCATCAACTTGTTTTTAGGTTCACTTGTCACCTAGTGACTTAAGTGAAGTATTTTTGGTACACCTCCCAAGAAATTTCACACTAACAATTGGTGACTCCATTGATGTAATAATAACGTTCTTGGGTGACTAAAGTTTAAGAAAATTTTAGGGTATTCTATAGCTATTTTTAGCCTCTCAAATTCTATTTATAGTATTAAACCATATTTTGTCAAATTTTTAGATTCTGGTGGGTTTCTAGTCTTTTTTGTAGGTCACAGGTACCAGCTAACCAGGAGAGGGAAAAATCTGTGAGAGATCTGACGACCATGAATCTGGGGAGTAGAGAACACTTGTCATCCCCATAAGTGAGTTGTAGAGTGCACTTTTTGACCAGAAAACTGTGTTTTCCTCATAAACAGGTTAGTACCTACATTTTGTACCTTTTTTGGAATTTTTTCAAGTTTCTTTTTCAAAATTTCTAAGAGTGTTGTCTGCATACTAGTTTGGGTACTTCTATTTTGTTTTCAGACTCCCTTAGGCTTAGATCCACTTGATTTATCTATTTGAGAAAGGAAAAATCCTCTTCTGGTTTAGAGGACACCTCCACATTGTTAGGAAGAGATTTGTTGAGTTAGGAGTTTAGGGTTTTCAACATTTTTAGGCACTGATTTTCAAATCTAATCCATTAATTTTCATACCTCCTAGATAGGTTTATTTTACATTTTCTCCCTTTAAATTTTGGGTTTGTGCTTTCCCTCTTAGGATCCCCTTGTGCATCCTAGGTTTTAAAGCTTCAAAGCTATCCTTTGTAGCATTTTTCACCTCTGATCTTTGCTATTTGTCTGCATCATTTACAACATTTTAGAGTCTTTAGATCCCAATCCCTTAACTTTAGATCCTTTTGCCTCCTTATGTGTCTTTGAATAGCTTGTTTACTCTCTCTTGCTTAGATGCTTAATAGGCCTTGTGGGTGGGGTATTATATGCTTGATTGATTGTTTATTTTTCTATCATTTTAAGATTTATTTACAATATTTCAACATTTTACTTTCAGCAACACATGGCATCATGAAACATTCTTAATTAAATCATCCACTTGACATGTTATTTTCACACACTCACACCTTAATAAAACATAAGCTTGGTTAAAACTGCCAATCCAAGACTTGAAACACTACACGTTAATAAATCAACACACATAGATTAAGCCCACTTGGGCATTAGGGCGAAACAATTTTTGTAGTGTACGTGTAGGATCGGTGGGATAAGCTTCCTACAACACCCATCAATTGTCTTCATTGAGACATAGAAGTTGACACACTAGAAAGCTTAAAATCCTTCACCATCCCACGATGAAAACGAAAGTGCATCAGAAACCTAATTCAGAGGGGGCTAGGCTAGGTGATCGTGTGAGAAATTCTCATCAGGGCTTCCCAACTTGTGGTAGGGAATTGTGAGAGGTGGCTAGCTACCAAGAAGCTCAAGACTCGACCACCCTTGTGGGACAAAGGTAATCGTAGTGACCAATCTTAGGAAAACACCTTATAGGATTGTTTGTGGGAAGAAGTTGGTCCTCTACCCCATCTTTCTTTGGACAACTTTGCCATCAGGGATTAGAATCCGTCAAGTAAGAATTTCTTTGGAAGGTCATCTGAAATAGTAGATCTAGGGTTGTTTGAGGATTTAGATCATCTATAGGCTATAGGTCTTTTTCTTTGATAAGACATTTTTTCCTGTATTATATTAACATCATTAAAATAGTTAGTTTACACTTCGCACCACTGCACTAGGTGTTTTCTTGTTGTTTGATGCTATTTTGTTCCTATCACAACCCTTTATTATAGACCTCATTGTGCTTGCAAGGCATTTGTCATGTTGAATTCTAGTCCTTCACCTTCAATTACCGTTAGGACATATTACTCCTCCCCGTCGACATAGATTTCATCCTCCCGATCCTCCATTGGGTCATCATTCTAATTCTGATTCTGATTCTGCTGATTCATCCAATCCATCCTTTGATTCTGCATTTTCTCAACCCCATATCAATACCATGTGAGGCACCAATGTGGGTGCGGGAACCCATGGTGGTAATCCAGGTGCTAACAAGGGTACCTGCACCAACAGAACCCCCACTGGTGTGGTCACTCCTACTCCCTTACATCCTTTTATGGTTGGTTTAAGTCTCCCATATCTTAGCCAATTTATTAATGATCCTCTTCTCCATGATCCCTCATGCCCAACTATGCCTACTAAAATCACTTCAAATATCCCCAAGTTTGAAGGTAATCCAGGAGAAGATCCAACTAATCATGATTCTTCCTTCCATATGTGGTGTTCATCCAAATCCATTATTGGAGACTCCATCCATCTTTGTTTGTTCCAACACATGCTCACTGGAGTTACTACTAAGTGGTGTGTTAACCAGCCTAGAGCAACACATTCCACTTTAGTGATTCTTTCCACAACCTTTTTTTCATATTTTTAGTTACCTCTCTGTTATGATACTAGTACCAAATGTTTGACTTCTTTTCATAAAACATTTTCCACTCATCCTTTTGACCATGTTCAGGGTTAACATAGAAGGAGGAGTATCTATAGAGCTCTTGATTTCAAACGCCGAGTCTATATGGATTGGTTCCTTAGATTTATACTAGCCCCCATTAAAAAGTATGCCGCGTCACACATCCCCTAGTTTGAGGAAGAGGCACTCCAAATAACATTGAAATTTTATCTGATCTATGCCCAGTTAGTTTATGTTTACACTATCATCCCCGATCTACCTCAAGCTAGTGCTGCTAATGCAACAGGGGCATATAATGCCATGGATGTCATAGTTGGAACCATATCACATACTCAACCATGTGCTCCAACTTAGATGAGTTATGGTCAACCTCAGGAGAGACCAGTTCCACTTACAATTATCCCTCCCCCAATCCTTCTCAGGGTAACTCTTATCTAGATCCCAACACATCATATTCATATCTTATTTTGCATCAATAGATGCCAAGGACAACCGTTGCACTGCCCATTTATGTGAATTTTTCCCCATATCCTTATTATTAGTATGCATAGCCTAACATTCCAACTCCTTCGGTACCAGTACCCCAGCCCCCCATGCCTACTCCCCCTCTTCCACATCAACCACCTCCTCCACAAGGAAAAGTGTATTCTTAGTAGAGTGGACCCAATTCACCTAACCCAAGAAAAAGAACAAGCGGAAGGGTAATAAGAATGAAAAGCCTCAAGGTCATCGAGGCAACCAAGGTCCTACGCCCAATGCCCCTCAAGGTCCTCAACCTAATCTCGCAAACCAGCAGCAGGGCAGTCAGCCCAAGCAAAACAAGGTTGCTCGTATGAAAAAAAAACTTGTACTTGTTGTGGCATATATTGTAATTATACCCATGAGTGTACTCTTTTACCTCAAATGCGACAAGTATGGGAATCTCAAGTAACTTCTTGAGGATCACAACCCATAGATTCTCCTCCCCCTACTACTTCATCTCAACCAGTTATGCTTACCAATCCTTTCCCTCACCAAGGATATATAGCTACCCAACCTACACAAGGTCAAGCAGCTCAACTAGCTCCAAAATCTCGTCACCATGATTAACAGATTATTATGGTGAATTATGATGAGGTAAACACCAAACAAGTCAATATTTAGACTTGATCGCGCCAATATGACAAACCACCCATTAAGTTAGTGACTGAGTCCCAACCCAAAGTATCCACCGAGCCTCTTTCACCATCCAATGGAACCTTATAGATCCCTCAAACTAAGGTTGAGGTCATACCCAAGATCCCAAAAGGCCTGTTATGTTGAAATTCTTCTTCAGCAAAAGTCACCCATACATATAGTATATTAGATGACTTTTAGTCTCCTACTGCCATGTCAATGCTAGAAACCTCTGGACATTCCCATCCCAATTGAAAGCTCTACTATCTTCCTTGGGTGCCATGGATCCTCAAGATAATAAGATGATTGTCTTTTATATTGGCAAGTTGAAAAATCTTCCCCTACCTTCATCCATTGCATTCCAAATACGAGTCTCCATTAGAAATGCCATTGTCCAATAGTTTATCATTAACAAAGGTGCCTCCACCTATGTGATGGATGCCATTGTTAGGATCCATCTTGGTTCCCCTGACCTATCCCCATCCACCATCATTCTTTGGGCATGGGATGGTCATCTTTCATAGACCCTTGGTGGCTAACACCACAACTGCCCAGTCACAGTTGCCGGCAAGACCATCTGTATTAACATTGAAGTCATTGATGCCCCCTTAGACTATAACATCCTTTTGGGTTGTGGTTATACCTATGCCATGTTAGTTTTCGCATCTATGGTTCATCGTAATATGTGATTTCCCCAATATGGAAAGATCGTTACCATTGATCAGTTGGCGTACTATGATCAAAAAGCCTAGACTTTACTTTAGTCCAACATTTCTTCCATGGCTGACAATAATAATGTATCATCTATCTCTCCAAGAGTCCATAAATATTCCACTTTTTTTGGTGCTTTCTATGGCCCACCACCTACTCCTTCTGAGCCTAGCCCATAAATGGTCCAATATCCCCTCACAGTGGACCGCACCTCCACAACATGTTGTGCCTAACTCAAGCCAACCCACTGATATTAATCCTTGAGGGACATTTCCTCCAATTGGTGTCTCTCTTAATCCCTTTCCACCTGGAACCATTCCCTCAAGCCTTAACCCTTGCAGAGTTGTTCCCTCAAGTCATTATCCTTATGGTCAGAGACCATTCTTATTTCCACCTCCTGGAGTTTTTTTTACACCTGTCATGGCTACGTTGAGCTTACCCAATATTATCCTGGGGATCCCAATCTAGTACATTAATCCCCCCGCAAACACTCCACCTAACCAATTGAAATATTATACTGCTTTAACCTCGGTCCAACCAGTTGTTCCTACCCATACCTTTGCTTCAGTTCCATAACAACCTCAATAGGAGTTTGATATTATTGTGAAAGCATCTAGTGAGGAGGTGAAAGCCTAGAAAGAGGGAACCCAAGACAAGCCCCCCTTGAGCAACTCTAGCTCCTCCTAAGCCACCAAAGCCTCTGCATCCTTGTGCTTTGTGTGATGTTTCTGGTCATGTCACCAATAATTTTCCATATCTCCCACATGTCAAATATGTGGTTATTGATACCTTCCCTGATTCTAGCACTCCTAAGCTCCATGCCACCTTACCTGAGTTAGATACGAAGAACAGATTGTTACATAAAAACCACCCATGCACTTTATGTGATAACTATGGTCACTATTCCCATCAGTGTCCCCATCTAGAAGATTTTCATGATACACTTCAAGTGCTTTATGAATTAGAGGTTGATCGTAATGATTCCACCTCTCCTGTACCTATGGATTCTAGTCTCACTTCTACATTGGAACATGAAGTCTCTTAAACACCCATTGTGATCCATACCCCTGATGTCAAGAAGATATGCTCCTATTCTCTACTTGTCATCATCCATGAGATGCATATGAACTCCCTTGATGTCTCCTCTTGTGACTATGTTGAACATTCTTCAATGAACACAATCGTCTCAACATTGATAGATATTCCATATACTAGTCATATGTATCCCAACCTTGACGATGTGTATGTGAACCTTGTCTCTCATGAAGATGCTTCAGGTAGCTCTTTTCCATCATGTGATGTTTCTTCCTCTAGTCCACCCATATCCATTTCTGATGAAGAAATCATGGAAGGTATGACCACCCCTAATTACCCTTAGGATGATATGCACCTTCATTTGTACTTCCTTCTGCAATAGACCCATGACCAATATGTTGTGGAGTCCAAGGACTTTCTCCATGGTGAAGTCGATTGGTTATAAATCGCATTCCTACACCATATGATTTTGAAGGAGGAAATATGTCTAACATTTCCACTACCATAAAAATCAACACTTTGAACAAACCAAGGGTTTAAGAAAACATTGTCTTGGGGGCACATTGCACCTTGGAAGAGATTGGTTCTTACACCAAGCTATTCAAGGAATTCCTTGATGTTTTTTTCTGGTCTTATTCTGAAATGCTTGGACTTGATCCTGCCATTGTTGAAGATCATATTGAAACTTGGTCCAATGCCATACCTGTCTGCCAAAAAAAAATGCATATCCATCCTTCCAAGCATGAAGATATCAAATCTGAAACCAATAAGCTCAAGAAGGCTAGTTTCATCTATCCTATCGAATACACCACATGAGTGTCGTTCCTGTTCTGAAGAAACAAGGCAGAATTCATGTCTTCACTGAATTCTACAATCTGAACAAAGCTTGTTCCAAATACAACTTTCCCACACCATTCATAGCCATGTCATTGATGAGTGTGTGGGGCATGAGGTTCTATCCTTTATGGATGGATTCTCCATATATAACCAAATACGTATCCATTATGTCAATGAGTTGAAAACTACTTTCACTAATTCGCAGGGAACTTTTTCTTACAAGGTCATTCCTTTCGGTTTAAATAATGATGGGGCCACTTTTCAAAATGCCATGTCCTATTTCTTTCATGACTTGGCTCACATTATCCTCGCATATCTCGACGATCTCACCTCTCGTTCCAAACGTTGGTCGCAACACCTTCATTATTTGTGTATTGTGTTTTTATGATGTCACAAGAATAAGATTCACCTTAATCCCTTGAAGTGTGTCTTTTGCATTCCTGTTGGCCACCTTTTTGGCTTCATTGTGTCCAAAGATGGTATCACTCTTGACATACTCAAAGTTCAAGCCATTCTTGAACTTCCTTCTCCTCGTACCCTTCGCCAGTTACAGAGCCTCCAAGACAAAGCTAACTTCCTTCATTGGTTTCTTCCTAACTATGCCACAATGGCTCATGGGTTCCTTAGACTCCTTCGATCTTCCATTCCATTTTCTTTGGATGATCAAGCTCAACGATATTTCGATGCCCTAAAACGTGCTCTCACTTATGCTAACTTGATTAGTCCACCAAACTTTGAAAGGGATTTCATCTTGTATATATCTGCTTCCACCTATTCATTTGTTGGAGTCCTCATCCAAGAATATTCTGCAGGAATTGAGCATGTCATATACTATGTCAGTAAGAACCTCAATAGTCCCCCTATGTCCTATTCCCATGAAGAAAATTTAGCCCTGGATTTTGTGTTCTCTGTTCAAAAAATTCACCATTATATCCTTACGCTTACCACCAAATTTGTGACCAATCCTAACCCCATGGCTTTCCTGTTGAGTCAACAGTTCATCAGTTGGAAATATGCTCATTGAATCATTATCCTTCAAGAATATGATATTGAATCTGTGTTGGCTTGGGGGTCCTAACCCAAGTTTTGGGTTCGTTGTGCCAACCAACAAAACCATAAACTTCTATCCCTTTTGGTAGCAACCAGTGTAGCGTAGGCTGCAGTCTCACCCAAAGTAGTATTGGGGGATGACAGAGACAGGCTTCTGCATCTAGATGTCTGTGTGATAGTTTTTTGTTGCTTCTATGGCTTTATCCCAACCTTCGCGAACCCTAACCCTTTAATTGTAGAAATCATAGTAGCTTACAGAAATTATATATAACCCTTCGCAAAACACTTAAAACATTCATAACATCATGTGACTATTAGATCTACTACTTCTGCACACCAACTAAGTGTTTCTTCAGATAATTACAAAAAATCGAGTGAATACACATCAATTGCATAAGTAAATATAAAGGCACATATACACAATTATATCTCCCAAAAATAGTCTTTATTTATATGATCTTTTTGTTACAGACTCATTTTCACTGTGCACATAGATACAAGGGCCCATGTAATCAACTTGCAGAGTTACCAAGGTCTTCGTACACACAGCAGCACGACCCTTCCCCTTTGCCTAAGTGTAGAAAACAAACTTTTCTACCTCAAACTAATTTCCCATACAAGGATCTTTAATTAATTATTGACTTCCTATGATTCATTATGACTCCGTTATATAGCTTATTTCATTACAATTCCATGGTTTGCGAACCATGGGTGGGTCATAAAACATCTTATCTTCTAACAACTAAGGCACTAAAGTCCCTTTTGACTCCTATGACCTTCGCACTCTACTTCCTCAAAATGTGGAGACTTTACGTGGATAAAAAAATTGATTACAAAATTTACCCCAAGGGACCCTATCCCAATAGGCCCCCAACACAATTTCGTGACTCATCCTCGAGTCACTCTATGGTGGCACCTCGATCTTCGCCTGCATCTCACTAAACTTATTATTCCAAACCTACAGGTCTATTGTTCCCTTCTTAGCATCATGTTTCACTTCCTCAACCAAATTTTCAGTAGTTGGGCCTTCAACTACAAGGCCCATGGTCCTTTGAGTTTGTTGCATCCCTTTTAGATTAGTCCGCATTGACAGAGTCAACTGGCTAGCCTCATTTATCATGGTTACTTCCTTGAAGAGATGATTACTTCCTTGTGATGCAACTCGTCAATTTTATTCTAGATGAGCTTTCCTTCCTATAGTCTAGCGAACCTTTGCACTGATGTTAAGTTCCACGTTGTTGATCAAATTTCATCAAACTCGTGCTTCTTTTCTGTGATGTCCATGCTAATCTTTTATAGAGTGGGATCCTC
Source organism: Pinus taeda (assembly GCA_000404065.3). NCBI lineage: Eukaryota > Viridiplantae > Streptophyta > Pinopsida > Pinales > Pinaceae > Pinus > Pinus taeda. The sequence goes on from APFE031577394.1 coordinate 33,480, forward strand.
CTATTGTGAGGTCCATAATTCCATGGCTTGATCAAATAGCTAAGTGTAACCTTTGACTACATCTTCCAATGTGGCCATTCCTTCTTTAATGGCAGCACCACACTCCTCTCTGACTTCTAGAGGGGTAGTGGATTGTAGCTTTAGTTGTAGCTCTGAGATTTGCAGTTGCAAATCTAACCTAACTCAACCAATTTCATCCTTATATTCTTTCATTGCAATGACTAGCTTTTGAATCTTCTCCACAGAGTCCACTTCTACTGGGATCTTGAGCTTTGGAATCCCACTACAGGCCTGTGCAATTGCTTCCTCCAGCTACTGGTTTTGCATTGTGATCTCCTCATTTTCCTTGATAGCCCATGTATTTTCCTCAAAGATATGCCATTTATTTGTTTTGACCTCATTGATTACCAACAAGGCGTGTTGCTCCCATATCCTTAGTTCATCTAAAAGCCTTCGTGCATCTCATGTAGAGTTTAAATGGGGAGCACAATCAGATTCAAATTTAGGGTCTTCATTTGTAGTAGTTGTGCCTGATCTTTCGCTGAGTCCCCACATTAGGATCCTTTTGGAATCTATACCATTCATAGATCCATAGTCATTTCGGCATCCAATACTAACCCACTTGCTTGATTCAGACTCGCTTGCTTCTCACTCACCTATCCCATGCTCACTTGTAGAAGACCTATTTGTACCTGCAAGTCCCACAGGCCCTATTGTACTTTACTAGGTGACTATTGGTATTGTGCTTCAAAGTGGCTCTTCATGCCAATTGTGGCATCATGGACGATGTCCCCAATTTCATCCAATTCCCCCTCTGTGAGGACCAAATGTTTTGTTCTCGCTATTTTGTCAAACTTTTTCTTCTTGCGCTACCCTGTGGTAGTCCTCTTCTTCTGCTTTTTGACCATGAAGGCAGAGTCAAGCTCTATGCCCCTTTCTTCTTCCACCTTTTTTTCTTCCTCCTCATGTTTTCACTCGATGTATGATGCTTCAAAATCAATGGTAGCCTGCAACGTATCCTTTTCTTACTCTGCCTCTTTCTCCTTAACCACTGATTCTTGTTTAGCAACTTCTCTCTCCCTCACGACAACTTCTTTCTTCTCTGCAGCCTTTTCTCGAGCAACAACTTTTTGTGCCTCCTTCTTTTCTACTACCATGGTCTGCACTATCGAACCTTCAATAGCCATGATGGTAACTGTGGTGGAATAAGAAGGGGTGATCTAGTCACTTTTCCACTTGCTAATAACCCCTACAATATCTTCCTCGGCAACCAAGTAAGGAAACTTGAGCCATATGCTCTAGGCATCCTTCTTTGTGAAAATTTGTTGATTGTGGAAATTTGACTTGAAATCCTTGATGTTAGTGTATTACACATGCAAGGTGGGTGACAACCTTGGCCACTAGTTGATCACCATCCTTAGTTCTATCTCAAATAAGAACCAGAAGATATTTTCCCCCATTACGCATGTGGCGTCTTTAGTAGACCATAATTATGTGAACTTTGTTACCTTCGTAAGTTCCGAGTCCTGCTAAGGGAATTGGCTCTCTTCAGGCATCCTCCACACCACTAGAATGATCAACAACAACAACTAGGCATAGTGAAATGCCTTGCCCTCATCTTGGGCCTCCCTACAATCCTCCAAAAACTATCTACATAGGTATTTAATCTAGTTATGTTGGACCCATTTTGCACACTATGCAGCTAAAGAGACAACAATTGTTGTTACTTCATCCACATTACACTTTCTCATGATCTTACCAGCTAAGATCTATGTAGAAAACTGCACCGCACCATTTTATATAGAATGAATAGAGTACCTGCATGACTTCTTAACCAGACCAAATTCACCCTTCATTTGGTCTGATAAATTCATTTCCTACAACTTTCGTACGAAAGCCTCTGCATGGTCCACTCCTTGGGATGGAAGCAACATTATACAGTGGATCATCATTTCTGTGATTGGGATGGGTTCTCCCAACCAGAGGCACCCATCATGCACGAGTGCGAGAAATTGGGACATACAGACTATGTTATTAATGGTGTGAATAAAGTGCAACACCCACAACATATTTAGGAGCCCTGCACCCCCAACTCCAACCACCTAGTTCATTGGTTCAAGGCGTGTGATGCCCAACTCATCGTAGTAGAACTTCTTAAGGTACTTACTCAACACCAATTGTGGAAATTTATCATGGTCCCCTAGGTCCCAATCTTCCATTTTCAAATTTGGTATCCAAGCCACCAATGGGCCTTCAAAAAACACATTCTCTAGTAGTAAAGGTGTAGAGACCATGAACTTTGCATTGTCTGTATCTTTTGGCACTTTAGCGGTGGCTTTTCGAGGTGGTATATACTTCAACAATCGAGTTATTGGTTCCACCTCTTTTGCATCAAGCTCCTCTAATCCTTTACCCCGTAGTTCTTCCTCATCTAGATCTAGTGGCTCCACCAGTTGTTTGGACTTATCCATTTTTCCCTTTTCACAGATTGTAGTTGTGTTTTTCCACAGCGATTTCCACACCGATGCTTGCTAAGGTTTCTTCTACTTCCTATCTACCACTGTAGAAGCATATGGCTTAGGCCTTGGCAACCTAGGTGCGATAGTAGGAAACCCTGTAGGTACATATGGGGCTACCATTGTCTTAGGTGAAACTGGCTCTCTCTCAGGGTGAGTTTATGTAATTCTTTCAAGGAATCTCTTACGGTAGTAATTAGGCAAGCTTGTGAATGTTGATGTGAAAGAAGTTCCTCCCAATCTAGCTCAAACATACAACCTTTTACTTGGCGCAAAGCAAGGTGAAAAATATTATGGAAAAACTATTAGGAAGTAAAGTGTTCGAATGCAGAGTGGTATGTCATATTTATAGACCAATTTGAATTCAAATCCAACTGTTTCCTCCAACTCCTAGTCATTAATGCAAATTTGGTAGAAAATTTCCAAAGATCTGCATCTTAAATGCTCCACCCTACTCCTTTCAATGGAAAATTCTCCATATAATTAGCTACAGTGCTTCCAACGGTCACTTTTTGGCTCGGTTGTGTGGGACCCACCATCATATCATAGCTCCTTAATCACATCTCCCTTCAACACCATCCTTCGACTTATCATGAAATCCATTCACTTTGCCTTTCTAACTTTTGGCAGTGTAGTTTAAAGTCCTGTACTTCCTTATAGCTACGAGAGTGCTAAGACACTTCCACAATCATATAGTCATTGCATAGAGGTGGGATCACCCCTGTACAAATAAATCGACTTCCATTGAATTTTCCCAGAAATCACTCCCCATTCAGATTTGCAAGCTAAATTGCGCCTCCATCTATAACTTCCTTCACAACATAAGGCCCTAGCCAATGTATTTGAAATTTTCCCAGGAACTTTATGAACTTAGTGTCATATAAAAACACTAAATATTCATTCTTGAAGGTGCAATATTTGATATGGTGATCATGCCATACTTTTTCATGGTCCTTCTGCACCTACTGATGAAATCTCACCAAGAAGCGATCTTCCTCTAATTCAACTAGTTGCACAAGTCGTTCTTCCATGGTATCACAATTAGCCATGTCTATAATTGTTGCAATCTGTAAGCTTCGCACTATGTACTCCATGGGCATTATAACCTCTTGCCCATATACCAGTCTGAACAGTGTTTTCCCAGTCAACTTTTTATAGGTATTCTTGTATGCCCAGAGGACTATTTGTATGCGTACATCCTAGTCATTTTGATTCACATTGCAAATCTTCGTCAAAGCGCTTTCCAGAGTTTTGTTGAAGCCTTCTACTGTGCCATTCTCTTGAGGGTGATAAGGCATACTCTTTTGATGATATATCTGTAATTCCTCTAGCAATGCAACAATTATCTCATTCAAGAAGTGTGTAACTCTATCACTCATCAAAATTTTAGGGCAACCGAACTGAGACAAGATATGTTTAAAAATTAATTTCCTGGTGGTAGCTGTGCTACAATATTTTATAGGTTATTCCTCCATCCACCTGGTTAAGTATTCAGTCACAGTAATGATATACCTAGCCCCATTATTCTTCCCAGTAGTTGTATTGGTCCAAAAAAGTCTATTTCCCACTGATCGAATGCCTATAATGTCACTTGCAGATTTAGTGGAAATTCATCTCTTCGTGATGGTCTCCTTGTCCTCTGATGGACATTGCATGCTATGCAATATATTTTGGAGTCTTTATGCACAATCAACCACCAAATTCCTGTGCGTAGGATCTTCTATGCAGTTGCTCTTCTTGCATAATGTCCTCCTACTACTCCTCCATGTGCTTCTACAAGGATACTTTGTCGCTCATACTTCGAAACTTACCTACACAGTATTTCATCAAATCCCATTTTATATAAGTGTCTAGCGATCATAGAGAAATCTACAGCCTAAACCACCAGTTCCTTCTTATGTTGCATTGAATACCCCTCAGGAGTGGTGCCTGTAGACAATAATTGAATTATATCGGTGAAATGATCATTTGCGACGTGCACAAAAAAGAGTTGTGCATCAAGCAATCCTTCCTCCAGAATTATAGGCTCATCCCCATTCTCAATTTGTGATAGGTGATTTGGCCCAACATTCAAGCGCACTGGATTCACAGTTACTTCGAAATCATATTCCTGGAAAAGCAGCAACCATCTACAAATCTCTCCCCCCCCCCCCCCCCCCCCCCAACATATCCTTGTTTACCAAGTATTTTAAAGTAGATTGATCTATATACATATTGAAGCACACACCCAACAAATAATGTCTGAATTTCTACAGTGCATACACTATTGCCAAACTTTCACACTCTGTGGTTGAATAGTTCTTCTTTGCTTTTGACAACTTTCTACTAGAAAATGTTATTAGATGGTCAGCATCACCTTCACTTGGTTGGGTTAGCACAACTCCTAGCAAGATGCATGAAGCATCGACATGAACGTGGAATTCCTTCTTCCAATCTGGGAACACTAAAATGGGTGCAGTGACCATTTTTTCCTTCCAAGTATCCAAAATCTTTTGGCAATCCTCGTCCAAGAAAAATTTCACATCCTTCTTTAATAATTTTTCCAGCGGTGTAGTTATTTTTGCATAGCCATTGATAAAATTCCTATAATATCCCGTATGGCCCAACAATTCACGTAATTGTTTAATATTCTTGGGGGCTTCCAAATTGATAATTACTATAATTTTGGTAGGGTCTACCATCAATCCAAGCTTGCAAACAAAATGACCCAAGAGTATCTCATAGGGTACATAAAATATGCATTTCTTCAAATTAAGGGCTATTTAATGCTTTTGACAAGTACCCAACATGAGGTGTAGACTAGCAACACGTGTCTTTACTAACCAGAACAATGTCCAGTCATCGAAGTAGAAGTCCAAAAATTTATGGATAAATTCCTTGAAAGTCGCAATGACCACCCTAGCGAAAACTGCAGGGGCATTATTAAGCTTGAAAGATGTCACTGTATACTAAAAAACCCCAATTTAGTCATGAAGGTGGTCTTACTTTGGTCCTTCGGTGTGGATCTTAATCTGATGGTACCCTGAGAATCCATCTATGAATGAATTGGCTTCTTGTCCTCCCACATTCTCTAATACCTCATCCATGAATGGAATAGGGAATGGATCATAAACACATGCATCATTCAACTCCCTTAATTCTACACATATCTAAATTCACCCCGTATCTTCCTTTCTTGGACCACCATGGGATTAACCTAGTTTGATTCCTTGACAAGTTCAATAATCTAGGCTTCAAGCATTTTATCTAATTCCTTGTGCACTTTTTCCCTTATACTTAGAATTTAGTTAGTAGGGGCATTGTTTCACTGGCTTTGCATATGGTTTTAAAGTGATCCTAATGATTCCTAGATTCCCTACTATCCCTTTTAGATCAAAGAACTTGGTGGGAAACAAGTCCTAATACTCTCGTAGGAGCTTTGTGACCTTATCTATTGTATCTTCATCCCAATAGTCACCTATGTTTGTGAACTCCGGCTATGCTTCTGATCCAATATTCACTTATTTGGTCTTTAAAGGCTTTGATATATCAAGGATTTCTACCTAAGGTCCCTCAACTTTGCGTTGTCCTTTGAACTCAGGAATCTGGATTTTCCAAGGATCTTCTTCACCATCCTTCAAAGTTACATTGTAGCATTCAAGTGCATGGCATAGCTATGTAACCCAATCTCATTGTACCCATTCAATCGGTTCTTCGAGAATTTTGAATATGGAACCTTTGATCATCTGCAGTACTTCATATATACACTCAAACGCATCTTCAAAGCTAAATGTTAACAAAAAAAATTCTTTCAAAACATCCCATTATGTGGTCTCGTGTCATAACTCCATTTGCAGATACCAATTCTTCAGGATTGTATCCAAAGTGTGGTAGATTATATGAACCCACTCCAGTTGCAGTTCTTCTCCCCTTGTGTTTGTCCAATAAGCTAAGTGCTCCCATGGATCATCCTTCCCTATGTATTTATCCATAATGTGGGTACTATCATACCCAAACCTCAAGTTCATCATTCTTCGACACTCCTTCCAGTCTGCAAAATTGTTCTTATGTGTGCCCCACCAAAAGGAAGACGGAGGACACAACACAATGTGTATTGCTTGGAACCGATTTTCCTCCTGTACATCCCTTTCAAATTTATCTAGAAATAAATTGACATCCTCTAAACCATCATAATATGGTAATTTACATACCTTGGTGGATATACATCGTAACTATTTGGTAAGATTGTTGTAGCACAATGATGATACTTCATGTAATCGATGATGCTAATGCTTGAGCTCCTCATTAGAACCTGAATTACATGAGCTATCCTTCTCCCACATAATTATCCCATCCATTGTAGGGTTGATCCAATCTTCATATCATGTAGTCAGCTTATAGCTCTACTCAATGTCATCATCCTCCTCATAATCTTGGACTAGCTCAGTATACCGTGCACCTTCGGCTTGATCCAACAACGCAATCACCCTTAGGTCTTTCTTTTCAAATTTCATGATATGCTTCTTCAGGTTGATGACCGCATTCATATCAAATGGCCAATCAATTCCAAGCAGCTTTGGGTATTGTTTATTGTCATCCATTATCTCTAGCACTTCAAATTCATCTATGGTACACACACCTTCAATATCTACAATTACTCCATGTAGGTGCCCCATAGGAATAACCTTTTGATGATTGGCCATTATTAGATGGATCAGGAACCACTACAGTGTTGGTCTTCCCATTTGTTCCTAGGTTTGTTTCGGCAGAACATTTGCATCAGACCCCAAATCAAGAAGTACCTCGTGCATTTCGTATTCTCTAATTTTCACAATCAATCTCATTTCACGACTGGTCCTCTTCTTACATTTTACCACCTTATGTAATCTGCGATGCTATAGTAGAGGCTTATTCTTACCAGTGAAATTATCTATCAGTTCTTGCAGTCCTTCTATTACCTTCTTATCCGTTAGGATTTTCATCTAGGTTTCTAAAAATTATGCTAATAAGGGTTTGCCCCTTGCGTGGCACTAGTATCTTCAGACTTTCTGGTATTTTGAGTCCTTGATGTAGAAGATCCTTCATCCATGAAGCTCCTTTTTGCTTCCATAAATGTTTCATTCACCTTGTTTACAATAAACACCGTCTCCTTGTTAGCAGTCTTGTGAACCCACACATTGACTTCTGGCTATTTCCCCTTATATTCTCCAGTAGGTATGCCGATTCACGTAACAATATTGACATTAGGCCCATCTTCACAAGGCTTCGATCACATCATTTGGATGTTCTACATAGGTTGTTGGGCCTGAGTATTATTTTCTTGCATCTTCATGATAAGCACTAGGAAATATTGAATAACATGGTCAAATTGTCGAAAGTATTGAGAGGAAGGGTGTGTTGGATTCTGACAATCCCATGTAAAATGACCTGCTTCCCCACAATTGTAACAGATGATCTAACCATGACCCCTTCTAGCTCCTCCTCCTCGCCTCTTCCTTAGCCTTGGAATCCTCCATCCACCATAGTTGCACCCTAATCTTGAGGATTAGTCTCTGCCTACATTCTATATGTAGGGGTTCTAGCCATCATTAATTCATAGCTTTGAAAATGGTGTTCATTGTGACCTATAGATTTGCAAAAAATGTAAAAACACTGCTGAGGGGTCTCTACAAATTTTTGTAGAAGGTGATAATTATCTTTCGCATGTTTTCCTGTAACCTGACAAATAACACACCAAGGTGCTTCTCCCATGCTCATCCCAGTGGTATTGTCTGGCTTCATGGGGGCAGACCCTCCCCTAATAAGATAATTCTCATAGAGCGGGTAATGGTCCTTATCGTGACCATGGCCTTTTCATTTCAAGCACCAAACTTCTACGCGAACCTCAATCTAGACCTCCTTTCCCTTCTTTAGGCCTCTGAAACTCCACATGTAAGTTAGCTAGTTGTGACTAAATATGTTGGACTCCCAGATTTGTATCCTGAATGGGTGAAGCTTCCAATCCAATATAAATCTCTAATGCTTCAACCTATGTGCCAATTTTCTATTGTAATAGTAGAAATCTAAGAAAGGGTAGCAATGAAGAAATGTACCAATCCCTATGTTGATCATCTGTGATCTTCATATTAGCCTATTGGAGATGACACTTCAACCTCTGATCAAAGTCCCATGTGGACTTTTTTACCTTCTACTGGATCTCTTTGACCTCTATCACTGACTAAGCTTGTGACTTAGGCTTCTTAAATTCACTATCGAGTGCCTTCTTTGTCTCATCTAGTGTTACATATGGATGCACTGAACAATACTTAATGTACTAGCTTAATGCTCTATCTTATAGTGTAGTAGCCAACTGTGATTTCTTCAAATCACTGTTTTTAACCTATTGTGACTTCCACACAGCATCTGCTACAAACCAAAACTGTTCAGGGTCTTATGTCCCTATGCCCTTGAATATGGGAATCTTCATCATGTTGGCCATGTTGAATAGTTGAGGTGGAGGTGGAGGTGTAGGTGTAGGGGTGTGAGGTGGAGGTGATGGTGGAAGTGGAGTGGATGGATTTGGTATCCCTATAAAACCCTATCTTACTGCCTGTAATGCACCCAGAGGTGTCCTTAGAACACTACTTTCCTCATCATTATTAGACACTCCCAATAGAGGACTGTACTCAACACTTGAATCTAGATCTCTTTTGATTGCTTTTCCACTTCACATAGCTCCCATCAAATCTCTTCTAAAAATTAGTGTAATGGCATAACCGTTTTCTCACACAATAGCATTTTAATCCAAGTCTTTAGGGATTTTAGATACTTACCTCTGGGTCCTTTTGAGAATCATCATTTAGCTTTGTTAGAGCTTACAGATGTATCAATCATGAATTCAATGACGAATCTACCCAAAATGCTATCAATCTAGTAATCGACAACCCTCGCGATCTTGTTTTTGAAGCTTCCAGATGACTTACCAATTCTAGAGTCCACACAATAAGGATTTCCAACTTCCATGTGCCTCGGCTATCTCCTAATTTCAGAAACCACTGGTGTAATTCACACAAATAACAAAAGAAAATTTTGTTCTCATCTGCATACAAATATCTATTCATCCACTCTTCCTTCGACAAACATAGATTCCTATTTTCCCGAGTTGCGAATTTGTGCAGCTTCCAATCTATCCACTTTTCGATTTCTTTCTTAGTTGGGAACCATCTATGCGACATCACACATTCCTCATATAGATCCTGGTCCCAAAAATGGAACCATTTGTTGGCTTGAGGGTTCCTAACCCAGGTTCAGAGTTAGTTGCGCCAACCAACAAAACCCTAAACGGCTGGCCCTTTCGGAAACAAACTGCATAGCACAGGATGTAGTCTCACTCGAACTAGTATTGGGGGATGACTGATCCAAAAATGGATTCTAGATAAACCTCTAAGTCTAAAAGACTTCATACAAGAGATAAAAGGCTCCAAATGGCACAAATCCTTTGTAGATCAGAGGAAAATGAAAGTCGCATGCTGCTCTTAGAAATAGTCTCATTATAGAGATCTCCTCATTTTGAATCCAACACAACTTGAATGGGTGAAAATGGACTTCATACGGAGAAGTTATCACAAAAATAAGTTCCCATTTGTTCTTTGGGAAAAGAGGCAAAAATCCTTTAAAAAATGGGCAAAAGACCCTCATAAGGAAAAATTGCATCGCATGAGGCAAAGAGGAGGACTTAAGGTTGGCCAAAAGGCACCCTCGATCAGCGACCTATGATGATCAGATCGGCTAATCCAGGTGGATATTGGTGGCCACCTGCCAAGTCCATCTGGACCCCCATCATTGTCTCTTTTAGCATTTTCAGTTTCCTTAATTGTAGCACAACTTACTATTTTTAGCAGTTTTTCGGGTCCTGAACTTCCGGAGCCGTTTTGAGGCCCTAAACGACGTTTTTTGGGGAATCCAGGGGCAACATGGGTCCAAGCAATGGACCGATGTTGCCCGTTCCAACAATGGTAGTTCTCGGATAGATCTTTCTAACGAGCTATCATACGCGTCAAACGGAGATCGTATGCCAAAGTTACGACCCCGGGAAATTGATGTACCAATTTACCCAAAACGGGGCCCACAATTTGGCGTTTCATCTTCTAAGGGTCGGTTTTGGAATGTGAAGGGTTTTCCATTGTTTCTCAATAATAAATAGGCCTTCGCGCCTCATTGTAACACAAGTCGGAATAGTTCAGAGACATGTAGCCGCACATCTCTTCTCAGAGATAAGCTACCATAGTCCTAGCTGGTTTATTTCCAATTCTGGTTGTAAGCATATTTCGGTATTTTCCATTAATGAAATGAAGTGTTATTTCCGCTGCATCTCTTTATTTATGGTTATCGCATCTCTGTATTTATGGTTATCTCTGTAATCTATTGCGTTCCTGTTTAAATCCGGATCAGTGGTATCAGAGCGGTCTGCTTTTTCTCGGTTTTTCTTTGCATGTCCCCAACGAGGTCAGGATATAAGGAGT
>APFE031577407.1:0-18980 GCA_000404065.3 Pinus taeda
CATGTCTGTTGTTCCATGTATGGATACCATTGATGGTCAGAATATACAGAAAATGGAGTAGCTTTATATATGTATCAAAGGAGGCTGATGTTGGATCCAATCTGCACACTCCTCTATTATCCTTGAGTGATCTAATAAGATTGAAATCACCGCCAACCACCCACAGAGAGTCTCCATTCAATTTTTTTTTGGCCACTAGTTGATCTAGGAATAAACCTTTGTCTCATGTCGTAGATGGTCCATATACTGTCGCGCAAAAGACTAACTCTTTCATCCCAACATAATGAAATCTCCCGGTCAAAATTCTTGGATTGGTCATCCAATCTTGAAAGATGACCTCTAAAGGATTCCATAGGATTTCTAGGCCTCTTGCACTACCGTTCACATCAAATGCCATTATTTGACAACCTTTCCAACATTTATCTACAATTTGATACAATTTTTCCTCCATGATTTTTGTTTCCTGCAAAATAACTATCACTTGTTTCTCCACCTTGATCTGCTCTTCAAGATATTGTTGCTTGCCTTTGTTGTTTAATCCCCTAATATTCCAAGTCAAGATCTTCATGATGAAGGGCTTGATATGGGTGAAAATACCTCTAAAAAAGCAGTTACTTGACCAGAGTTGACGCGGGTTTCTCCTACACTTTGTAATACTTATTTCTTAGGTTTCCTTCCCTTCTTTTTGAGGTCTTTCATTATGTATTTAATGAGGATTTATTTCCCTTTCTCTTTAAGATCTTGATTGGAGTGTGGACCTTGTCCCTCACCCAAAGCCTAGCACCGTTTCGTCTTCCAACTGATATAAGCTACGAGGTACTGCGCCCGATTTTCCTAAATCCTATTGAGCCCACTCATTGACCATATTCACCAAATGTTGTTCTTCGCCTGTAAGTTCATCATGGTTTGGCTGCATTAACACACCAACTTCCTCAATTCTTGGTAATCCAAAGTAATTATACTCACGAGCTTGAATTACTTCATCCTCAAACTTTCTTTTATGGGTCAGTTGATCTTGGTCTATTGCTGAGCTTTTTTTACGACATTTGAACATCTTCGAGGCTTTTGGGATCCTCTTCCATAGCCTCCAAGGCTAAGAAGCAATTATTATTCTCTAAGGCTGAGAAGCAATTATTATTCTCCATTGGCAACTATTATTACTCCTTCTTGACCTATGGAACTGAAAATGTCAATCCTTCTTAGCAATTTGACTTTTCCTCTAGAAGTTGTTGCACTGCCATAGCGTCAACCTCTCTATGGCCCTTTTGCCTCTCTGTAAATGTATGTACTCGTTGGATCTGAAATGCCTCCTCTAGCCTCACTGTCTCTGCCCCTCTCACACCGCTTCGATCTCTAGCTCTCTTCCGACAACTGACTGCTGCTACTCTGGAAATCAATAATTGCTTCTCCAAGGCCGAGAAGCAATTATTATTCTCCATTGGTAATTATTATTACTCCTTCCTGACCTCTGGAACTGAAAATGTCAATCCCTCTCATCAATTTGACTTTGCCTCTAAAAGTTTCCGCACTGCCCTAGCGTCAACCTCTCTCTGGTCCTTCTTCCTCTCTATAAATGCACTCGTTGTATCTGAAATGTCTCCTCTAACCTCACTGTCTCTTCTCTCACACTGCTTCAATCTCTAGATATCTTCTGACATTTGACTCTTGCTACTCTGGAAATCAATCTACTCAGAAATTGATATGCTCGAGTGTCATCTCCATCACCACATCGATGTCCTCTTATAATCCTTTGTTGGAGCACCAACAACCAAGATTAAAACTTTATCAATGGCTAGTATCATCTCTGGATCAATCCATGTGAGTTTCTAGATGATTCTCGCCTTGAATTAATTAATAATGGTTAATTAACCATATTCCCTAATTTATACTTAGGAAATATTTAAAAACTTGTTAATAATGTAATTAAGTAATTTCTAGGTTGAATTTCTAAAAATTATTTCTGGGTTTTGGAGATCTCATGTATTCTAGCCTCTCCACAAAATTTCAAGGCTAGAAAACATCTGATTCTACAAAAACTAACACTCCCTCTTAGCAAGGAAAGTGTTATAGTGCTACTGCACACCTTGTAGTAGCCACCTATCTCTACATCATCTCCTGTCATGCTGTTGATGTCTGGCCATACTGCCCACCAACCATTACGAAACTATGATATATGCTGCATTTGTGTTTCTATTGACTCTGCTATATTGTTGCCAACACTGCATCTACACTGAAATTGCAACATCTGCAACTGAAAAGCATCCAAAATTTTGAATCAACTGTGATTAGTAAAATGCATCTGTCTTCCTAGTCTCTAACTACTGCTAACATCTGCATTGTCGCTGAAGAATCTGCGTTATTGCTGACTCTACACTGTGCCAACTGCACTGTTGCCAACTCTACACTGTGCTCCACAGTAGTTGATTGCTACTAGTCTCTGCAACTGTCACTCTGGCATCTAACTGCATCAACTGTCACTGATCCATCTTGCTATTGAACACTGTGGGCCCTCGTAGCAAGGTTTTTGTCCATGAGGTAGACTCCTCAAGGGTCCTTCCCATGTGCAACTCCCAGGGGCTACAACACCAAGTCACCCCAACTCATTCCTAGAGGTATATCGACGAACATAGCGAGGTCTTCCTCCAGCCTGGAGGAAATCCTATCTATTTTTGTTGAAGTTTCCTGCTAATCCTGCTTCTCCTCCTTGTCCTTCTTCTTGAGAGGACACTAGGTACTATAGTGACCAAGCTCACCACATCTGAAGCACTCGACATTTGACATGTCCTTCTTCTTCTTCCTATGCTTCCCCTGTCCCTGAGTGGGACCATTTGATGCAAGGGCCACATTCTCCTCCTCCTTTACCTTCTTCGATCCGCTATTGCTACCACTGATGGAAATCTTTATAAGAGCTCACCTCAATTCCTCTTGTTGCAAGTCAGCCCACATCCTGTCTCAATCTGGTAGCTTGTCTCCCAATATACTTTGGACAAACACCTGCCAGTCCTTGAAGACACTTTTGAGTGCCAATCTTACAAGCTCTGTGGGTTGAGGCACCGCCCCAACAAATGATAACTGGTCCTGGACTTCCTGAATCCTGGTGACAAAGGGGTCTATGCCTTTCCCATTCTGCATCTAAATGAGCCTCAGATTCTCCTCGAGGTACATCTTCCACTGCTCAGAAGTACCTTGATACAATGTGGAGATAGCATCCCACATCTTCTTAGTAGTATCCTTGCCAGCTATATGTGAAACAACATTATCGTGGACTCCATTTAGGATCAACCATTTCACCCGTGTCATCTCGTTTCTGTACTGCTCCATCTAATCTGCATTCATGGAAATTTCTACCACTGCATCAATATATGTTTTCGTGCCAAATTATCAAGAAGAAAGGACATCCTTGCCTTCTAGATGACATAGTTGAAGCTCCATCCAACCTATCCTAATCACGAAGCCTAACAATGGCCATCTCAACGAACTGTCAAAAACTTCCTCTTTCCTTTTGCTCGGCTGTTGCTCTGCTAATTTTACTCCCTTATGGATTGAGAAGATCTGCTCACAACTGCTGCCGATCTGCAAGGAAAATCGAACTTATTGAGACTAGAAGTTCCCTTAGGAAAATGTTACCTAGGATAACGACTTCCTTGAGAATCCAAAAGCCTCCAAAACTTGTAACAAATATGCCCAACTTATCTGGTCGTAAGCCTTTGATAAATCCAATTTTATGATTGTACCTGAGCGTCTTGTGACCCATAAGGAATGAATGATTTGCTGTTCCACTACTATGCCATCCAAAATGCGCTTTCCCTCAACAAAGTCAATATGAGCTGACGATATTATAGCTGGAAGTAATGGTTTCAATCAGTTTGCATTATTTTTGAAATTATTTTATAAATAACAGTACAAAGTGCTATAGGATGAAAACCACTAGGATCCTCTGAATATCCTCCTTTTAGAATGAGGGTGAGAAAATTTGCATTAAGCGTGGCTAGAATTGGCATAGTATGTTGAGATTCCTCCACCACTTCATGAATCTCTGCCCTAAGGAATTCACAACCTACCTTAAAAAATCAGAGGTGAAACTGTCAAGACCTGGGGCCTTGTTCTTAGGCAAGTTTGAAACAACCTTTTCCACTTCCTAGAATGTTGTAGGTCTCATAAGGTCCACATTCTACTCTGTGCTAACAAGCCTAGGAATGTATTGAAGAACTAAATTGATAGTTGAATGTCTCCAAGCATCATGCTTAATCAGAAGACCTTGATAATAACCTATCAATTCTTCCACTATGTCATGATGTAGGATTTTCCTATCTCCATCTTCTCCCAGAATATAGATCCAGTTACTATGACACATCTGCAACATGGAGTTATGAAAGAATTTGGAATTCCTCTCCCCCTCCTTAAGCCATTGGATCCAAGATTTTTTATTTTTATTATATTATTATATTAATAATATATATATAAAATAATAAATTAATAAATATATATATATATTATAATTTTTTTTTTTCTTCCTATTGTCACCGTTGCTCCTATTTGCTGAGATTGATCCCCTCGTTTGCAAGAAGCTTAGGTGATCTGCCCTCCAAAATCATACTTTCATGTATATATTGCACCTGCCCTTCTAGCATAAGTTTTGCTTCAAAGATATTACCAAAATATTTGTTATTCCAAAATTTTATCTTTCTCTTTAACTCTTAGGCTTTAGTTGAAAGGTAAGCATTTTGGAATGGCCCCCAACCTTAGACTCTTTCCACCAATCCTTTAAATGATCAACAAAACCAAGTTGTTTTAACCAAAATCTTTCAAAAATGAAGGGAAAATTTGGGGATCCTCCTTCAAATCTAACTCGAACCTTCGCTGCCAATGATCGAATCCAATACAAGGAAAAACCGTGACCACAACAAAAACGTCTCTGTGTAGGACTCCCTCCGAGAGAAGAAAGCGATCCAACCGACTCACAATTTGATGTTTTCCGCCATGGCTATTGTTCCATGTATGGATACCATCGATGATCGGAATATCCCCCAAATGGAGTAGCTCTACATATCTATAAAAGGAGGCTCATGTTGGATCCAATCTACGCACTCCTCCTCTCTTATCATTGAGTGATCTAATAAGAGTGAAATCACTGCCAACCACCCATAGAGAGTCTCCAATCAGTTTTTTTGTGGCCATTAGTTGATCTAGGAATAAAATTTTGTCTCCTGCTATAGATGGTCCATATAATGTTGTAAGAAAGACTAACTTGTTCATCCCAACATAATGAAATCTCCCGGTCAAAATTCTTAGACTGGCCATTCAATCTTGAAAGACAACCTCTAAAGGATTCCATAGGATCGCCATGCCCCTTGCACTACCATCTGCATCAAGGGCTATTATTTGACAACCTTTCCAACATTTATCTACAATTTGATACAATTTTTCCTCCATGATTTTTGTTTCCTGCAAAATAACTATCGCCAGTTTCTCCACCTTGATATTCTCTTTAAGATATTGTTGCTTGCCTTTGCTGTTTAATTCCCTAATATTCCAGGATAATATCTTCACGATGAAGGGATTGATAAGGGCAGAAATACCTCTGACAAAGCAGTTATTTGACCAGAGTTAACAAGGGTTTCTCCTCTACTTTGTGATACTTCTTTTTTAGGTTTCCTTCCCTTCTTTTTGAGGTTTTTTGTTAAGTCTTTGATAATGATTTCTTTCCCTTTCTCTTTAAAAGCTTGAATGGAGTGTGGCTCTTATCTTTCACCCAAGGCTCGACATCGTTTCATCCTCCAATTGATATAAGCTACGATGTACTACTCCTGATTTTCCATTGTTAATTCCTCGAGATCTTGTTGAACCCACTCATTGACCATATTGACCAAATGTTGCTCCTGGGCCTGTAATTCCATAAGGGTTTGGCTGCATTAACACAACAAATTCCTAAATTCTTGGTAATCCAAAGTAATTGTACTCACCTACTTAAATTGCTTCATCCTCCAACTTTCTTTTCTGGGTCAATTTATCTTGGTCTTTGTTCGAGCTATTGTCTAGCATTTGAACATCTTCGATGTTGTTAGGATCCTCTTCCATAGCCTCCAAGGCCTCCAAGCAATTCTTATTCTCTATTGGCTACGAGGTTTGGGCATTAGGAATCTTCTGTGACCTTCTTCTAGTTGTGACCTTGGTGAAACCCTCAACCCTTGAGACATCTCTTGTTATTTGCTCCTTCCTTCTCTGTGGACAATCCTTGAAAAAGTTACAATGCTCATGAAAATAACGACACCGAAAGGGTATGTTCTCATAGTCAATTGGATGATTCCAAATCTCCCCTTAGTAGTCCAACTCTATAGATTATGACAGGGGTTGAGAACTATTCATATAGACACACATGCAGACGTAAGACATGTTTTTCCCTCTTCTATCGACTTCAAAATTCTTTACAAAACACCTTAAAGTGTGTCCAATGCTCTCTCGTATTTCAGGTATCCAGAAATCCATAGGGAGAAAATATAACCTTACCCACACCAGTGCCGCTAAAAACTCCTCTTTATCTGGGTTAAAACATGCTTCCCAATGTCTGATATAGAGACATGCGTTATTATAGAAGTAAGCCTGCTCGCCCCCCCCCTCCCCTCAAAAATTCTAGCTTTGTCCTCCAAATTGGAAAATATAATTAAAAAAAACCCTATTGGCCCCAATCTCAAATCTACTTCCCCTTTTGGTTGCCATGTATGTTGAATCCATATTTCCAACTCTCTCCCTATAGGCCAACCTCTAATAACTTTACAGATGAAAGCATGATCTCGTATGTGTTTTTTGTGATTGTCCAAACAATTTGTTGGTATTACAAATCGTGGATTTTTGGAAGCTTTTAAGATGCATTAACCCTTTAAGTATGCTTGACATTTATCACCTAAAATGGGTATTGGTATAGCCCTCGATGGCCCACTAGATGAAACCCTCATTTCTTCCATATGAATATTTCTATCATTCTAAACATTTCAGAAGGAGGACAACCCCCTCGTGCCCTCATGTTCATCTTTTGCCTATTGATAATTTCTGTCACGTATAGATTTGATCCAAGTCCCGCTATCAACTCTTGTTGTAACCAGTAAGAACTAGAGATCACCGACATTAATACATGTTATTTCTCACTAAATATAATTGTAGTACCTCCTTCAGATACAAATATATCATTAAAAAAACTTAAACTTTAATAAAAAATATCTACTACACCTATTCAACAACCCACATAATTTTTTTTATCGACATTATCCTCCAACTCTCTCTCCATAGCCCAACCTCCAATAAATTTATAGATGAAAGCATGATCTCGCATGTGTTTTCTATGATCGTCCAAAAAATTTGTTGGTATTACAAATCGTGGATTTTGGGAAGCTTTCAGATGCATGGAACCTTTAAGCTTGCTTGCCATTTATCACCTAAAATGGGTATTGGTATAGCCCTCGATGATACAATGGACGAAACCATCCTTTCTTTGATATAAATATTTCTACCAATCAAAACATTTCGGAAGGATGAGACCCCCCTCGTGCCCTCATGCTCATATTTTTCCTACCAATAATATATGTCCCCTATAAATCTAGTACAAGATGTGCTAGAATCAAACCCCAAATCTCGTTAGCGACTCTTGTTGTAACTAGCATGAATTAGAAATCACCTACATTAATTCATGTTATTTCTCACTAAGTGTAATTGTAGTACTTCCTTCGAATACAAAAATATCATTAGAAAAACTTAAATTTTAATAGAAAAATATCTACTCCACTTGTTCAATCACATGAAATTTTTTACTAATATTATCCTCCAAACATTTATCATTCTTTTCTTAATAGCCTACACTAATTTTTTTTAATATTATCTTCCAAACATGATTATTTAACATATCATATCTTATTTTTTACAATTTTAAAAGAAAAATCATAAACAAACCCTATTACTTGTATTAACATTAACATAAAAAAAACACAAAATATATTATCAAACAAACTTTTAACTTTATTAAAATATCGACTTCCCTTTCAATAACCAAACTGAACAACCTCAACAACTTTTATTAAAATTTTCTCAAACATCAGTCTCCAAACATTATCATTTAAACCAACCAATCTTATCATCTAGAAACATATTTTTAATATGATTCATACAAAAGTACCTCCAAAGGAAAAAAACCATTATCACCCACACAAATACATCATTATCAAATTTTAATAAAAAATAACAATCCCACTTTCAACAAATACCATTAAACGAAGTTTTGTCAACGCTATCCAATCGACATTATCAGTTAGACAATACCTTTCTTCAATGCAATTTAAAAAAGTGTATCAAATGCACCTATTACCGTCATTCCATTTACCAATTATATCCATATTTGACTAAATTTTTTAATTCGTCATGCCATTTACCGATTATATCCATATTGACTAAATTTATTAATTTAGTCTTCCTATACTCAATTTATTCAAAATCAGTGACATTTCTTTTGGTTTTTGATTTTTTTAATTCGTCCACCCTTTATTCAAATTTAGTGATATTTCTTTTTACACGTCGTTGTTTGAAATCCGAATTCTTAGAGGATAATTTAGACCAACAATAATACTAATTATTAACAATTTTCTCCAAAATATTACTTATGAAAACAAACGGTAACTCAGTGCACAACATACCTAAAATTCTATTTCCAATTTTGTAAGATGGAAAGGTATTATATTTAAAGTTTAAGTTTAGTCTTTATCAAGTTATAGGTTCAAATTTCTTTGCATATGTTCAAATCTCATGCGGAGAGGTGGAGGATAAAAATTATTTTTGGGAATAAATTTTTTACAAGGCATCAACGATCCGTTTCTTCCATCTAATAAAAGTGCCAACCCCGCCTAGATTCAAGCTAGTCACAACAAAAAAGAAGCATAATCATGGTGGTAAGCATCTCATTATGAGTGAATAGATTTCTTCCATCTAATAAAAGGGACAACCCTAACCTAGACTCATCCTATTCATAAAAAAAAGCACAATCATGATGATATGCATCATCTCATCCTAAGTTTGGGCCACCATGAACTATCCCAAATCTGGGTCCACACAACTTCTGTATCCTTTGTTGTCCATCCAACTAGTAAGGAGTTAAGCTTCTTTAAGTGAAAAGGAGCCTAATGAGTGTTTGCCCCATCTTAAGATGTCATTCTTTAGAGAAAACCTAATTTGTTTGTCTTCAAGTTGTTTTCGGAACTCCTCCCATGCATAGTTTTCTTCAATACTCATCTAATCCCCCTTGTCCTTCCATTGTCGCCACAATTGGTTGCCTACTCGTGGTTTCCAAAAATCAACTATCTTGCTAGCACCCATTGCTTGAGTTAATATTTTAATAGGATATAAATCATCTTTCTTCTCCAAAGGGGGATATCGCTGCCAAGCCTCCTCCCGAAAAGACACAATGGTTCTGCTTTTAACATCCCAAAAGGTCGAATGTCTCACCAGATCCTTATATTGTTGTGCCCACACCCAGATGCTGAATCCTTTAATATAACCATGGAAGTGTAGCCACTCCTCCTGTGTGGACAAAAGTTCATATTTCTTTAGCCAAATACATTTCCAAAGTTTAGGGCCTCCTTAAACCTAGGCCCACCATAACTTCATACCATAGGCTTGGCTAATCAATTCTAGATCTCGCAATCCCAAGCCTCCCATCTTCTTTGATCTAATGAGTTTGTCCCATCCAACTAAAAGCCCATTTGTGTGCTTTCGCTGATCCCATCCCTAAAAAGTTTGTCCATAAAGAATGGAGGCAATGAGAAACTAGTTTAGGAATAGGCATGACTGTAAGTTGATAATTTGGAATTGCCTACAATACTGATCTTGTGAGCACAAGGTGATCGAAAAAATTGAGTGCTCGGAAAGGCCAGTTACTAATCCTTCGTCAAACCATTTCAATAAGATCCTCCCATGTTGACACCCAATTGTAATATACAAGTGGCACCCCAAGTATTTAAACGAAAATTATGCTTGTCGAAATCCTAATACCCAAGTTAGATGGACTTGAATTGCCTCTTGACAATTGAAAAGGAAGATGTTGGTTTTTTCTTTATTTGTAATTTTTCCTGAGGCATCCATAATTTTTTAAATATTTTTTTAACTTCTTTCACTTCCTTGAGAGTGGGCAGCCCAAAAACAATGATATCATCCACATACTGTTGATGCATTAGAAGGAGGTCATCTCCAAATAGTCATAAACTAGATATATAGCCCTGAGAACATAATGTCCTATACATCTGTCCAAACCGTCCCATTACCAAAATGAAGGGAAAAGGTGAGAGAGGGTCTCCTTGCCTCAATCCTCTTGAAGAGGAGAAGGTAGCCGAAGGTGACCCACTTATGAGAATGGAAAAAAATCCAGATGAGATGAGCGATGTTACCCAGGATAACGACTTCCTCGAGAATCCAAAAGCCTCCAAAACCTGTAACAAATATGCCTAACTTATCTGGTCATAAGCCTTTGATAAATCCAATTTTATGATGGTACCTGAGCGTCTTTTGACCCTTACGGAATGAATGATTTCCTATGCCACTACTATGCCATCTGAAATGTGCTTTCCCTCAACAAAGTCAGTATGAGCCGACGATATTATAGCTGGAAGTAATGGTTTCAATCAGTTTGCAATTATTGTTGAAATTATTTTATAAATAACATTACAAAGTGCTATAGGATGAAAACCACTAAGATCCTTTGAATATCCTCCTTTTAGAATGACGGTGATAAAATTTGCATTAAGCGTGGCTAGAATTGGCATAGTATGTTGAGATTCCTCCACCACTTCGCGAATCTCTGCCCCAAGGAATTCACAACCTGCCTTAAAAAATCAGAGGTGAAACCATCAAGCCTTGGGGCCTTGTTCTTAGGCAAGTTTGAAACAACCTTTTCCACTTCCTAGAATGTTGTAGGTCTCATAAGGTCCACATTCTACTCTGTGCTAACAAGCCTAGGAATGTATTGAAGAACTAAATTGATAGTTGAATGTCTCCAAGCATCATGCTCAGTGAGAAGACCTTGATAATAACCTATCAATTCTTCCTCTATCTCGTGATGTAGGATTTTCCTATCTCCATCTTCTCCCAGAATATAGATCCAGTTATTATGACACATCTGCAACATGGA
The DNA here is from genome assembly GCA_000404065.3 of Pinus taeda. Classification (NCBI taxonomy): domain Eukaryota; kingdom Viridiplantae; phylum Streptophyta; class Pinopsida; order Pinales; family Pinaceae; genus Pinus; species Pinus taeda. The sequence continues at coordinate 11,162 of APFE031577407.1, forward strand.
GTTATGAAAGAATTTGGAATTCCTCTCCCCCTCCTTAATCCATTGGATCGAAGATTTTTGTTTCCACAGGATTTCTTCCTATTTTCATTGTTGCTCCAATTTGTTGAGATTGATCCCCTCCTTCGCAAGAAGCTCAGGGGATCTGCCCTCCAAAATCATACTTTGTTGTATATATTGCACCTACCCTTCTAGCATACGTTTTGCTTCAAAGATATTACCAAAATATTTATTATTCCAAAATTTTATCTTTCTCTTTAACTCTTAGGCTTTAGTTGAAAGGTAAGCATTTTGGACTTGCCCCCAACCTTAGTCTCTTTCCACCAATCCTTTAAACGATCGACAAAACCAAGCTGTTTTAACCAAAATCTTTCAAAACTGAAGGAGAAATTTGGGGATCCTCCTTCAAATCTAACTCGAGGCTTAGCGGCCAATGATTCGACCCAATACAAGGCAAAATCACGACCACAAAAAAAACGTCTCTGTGCAGGACTCCCTCAAAGAGAAGAAAGTGATCCAACCAACTCACAATTTGATGTTTTCTGCCATGGCTATTGTTCCATGTATGGATACCATTGATGATCAGAATATCCACCAAATGGAGTAGTTCTATATATGTATCAAAGGAGGCTCATGTTGGATCCAATCTACGCTCTCCTCCTCTTTTATCATAGAGTGATCTAATAAGATTGAAATCACCGCCAACCATCCATAGAGAGTCTCCAATTAGTTGTTTTGTGGCCATTAGTTGATCTAGGAATAAACTTTTGTCTCTTGTTGTAGATGGTCCATATAATGTCGTAAGAAAGACTAACTCGTTCATCCCAACATAATGAAATCTCCTGGTCAAAATTCTTGGACTGGCCATCCAATATTGAAAGATGACCCCTAAGGGATTCCATGGGATCGCCATGCCCCTTGCACTATCGTTTGCATCAAGGGCTATTATTTGACAACCTTTCCAACATTTATCTACAATTTGATACAATTTTTCCTCCATGATTTTTGTTTCCTGCAAAATAACTATCACCAGTTTCTCCACCTTGATATTCTCTTTAAGATATTGTTGCTTGCCTTTGTTGTTTAATTCCCTAATATTCCAGGATAATATCTTCACAATGAAGGGATTAATAAGGGCATAAATACCTCCGAGAAAGCAGTTACTTGACCAGAGTTGACAAGGGTTTCTCCTGCACTTTGTCATACTTCTTTCTTAGGTTTCATTCCCTTCTTTTTAAAGTCTTTTGTTAAGTCTTTGATAAGGATTTCTTTCCCTTTCTCTTTAAGAGCTTGAATGGAGCGTGGCTCTTGTCTTTCACCCAAGGCCCGACATCGTTTCATTTTCCAATTGATATAAGCTATAATGTATTGCTCCTGATTTTCCTTTGTTAATTCCTTGAGATCTTGTTGAACCCAATCATTGACCATATTGACCAAATGTTGCTCTTGGGCTTGTAATTTCATAAGGGTTTGGCTGCATTAATACAACAACTTCCTAAATTCTTGGTAATCCAAAGTAATTGTACTCACCTACTTAAATTGCTTCATCCTCCAACTTTCTTTTCTGGGTCAATTTATCTTAGTCTATGGTTGAGCTTTTGTCTGGCATTTGAACATCTTCAATGCTGTTAGGATCTCTTCCATAGCCTCCAAAGCCGAGAAGCAGTTCTTATTCTCTATTGGCTACGAGGTTTGGGCATTAGGAATCTTCTACGACCTTCTTCTAGTTGTGACCTTGGTGAAACCCTCAACCCTCGAGACATCTCTTGTTATTTGCTCCTTCCTTCTCTGTGGACAATCCCTGAAAAAGTTACCATGCTCATGACAATAATGACACCGAAAGGGTATGTTCTCATAGTCAATTGGATGATTCCAAATCTCCCCTTAGTAGTCCAACTCTATAGATTATGGCAAGGGTTGAGAACTATTCATATAGACACACATGCAGACGTAAGACATGTTTTTCCCTCTTTTATCGACTTCAAAATTCCTTACAAAACACCTTAAAGTGTGTCCAATGCCCTCTCGTATTTCAAGTATCCAGAAACCCATAGGGAAAGAATACAACCTTACCCACACTAGAGCCGCTAAAAACTCCTCTTTATCTGGGTTAAAACATGCTTCCCAATGTCTGATATAGAGACATGCGTTATTATAGAAGTAAGCCCCCCCACCCCCTTAAAATTCTAGCTTTGTCCTCCAAATTGGAAAATATAATTTTAAAAAACCCTATTGGCCCCAATCTCAAATCTACTTCCCCTTTTGGTTGCCATGTATATTGAATCCATATTTCCAACTCTCTCTCTGTAGGCCAACCTCTAATAACTTTATAGATGAAAGCATGATCTCGTATGTGTTTTCTGTGATTGTCCAAACAATTTATTGGTATTACAAATTGTGGATTTTTGGAAGCTTTTAGGATGCATTAACCCTTTAAGTATGCTTGACATTTATCACCTAAAATGGGTACTGGTATAGCCCTTGATGACCCACTAGATGAAATCCTCATTTCTTCCATATGAATATCTCTACCATTCTAAACATTTCAAAAGGAGGACAAACCCCTCGTGCCCTCATGTTCATCTTTTGCCTATTGGTAATTTCTGTCGCATATGGATTTGGTACAAGATGTGCTAGAATTAAACCCCAAGTCCTGCTATCAATTCTTGTTGTAACCAGTGCGAACTAGAGATCACCGACATTAATTCATGTTATTTCTCACTAAGTATAATTGTAGTACCTCCTTTAAATACAAATATATCATTAAAAAAACTTAAACTTTAATAGAAAAATATCTACTCCACCTATTCAACAACCCACATAATTTTTTTTATCGACAGTATCCTCCAAACATTATCACCATTCTTTGCTTCAACACCCCACACCAATTTTTTTAACATTATCCTCCAAACATTATCATTTAACCTATCATATCTTATCTTTTCTTTTACAATTTAAACCAAAATTTCTATAAACAAACACTATCACTTTTATTAACATGAACACAAACATAAAATATAATATAAACACACTTTTAACTTTATTAAAATATCTCCTTCCCTTTCAATAACCAAACTGAAAACACACTTAACTTTATTAAAATATCTCCTTCCCTTTCAATAACCAAATTGAACAACCTCAACAACTTTTATTATAAAAACTTCAAACATTTCATTTAAACCAATCTTATCATCTAAAAACATATTTTTAATAGGATTCATACAAAAGTATCTCCGAAGGAAAAAAACCATCGTCACCAACACAAACTCATCATTATCATTTTTTAATAAAAAAATATCAACGCCACTTTCACCGAATACCATTAAACAAAGTTTTGTCAACGTTATCCTCCCGACATTATCAGTTAAAAAAGTGTCTATTAAATGCACCTATCACTGTCATTCCATCTACCAACTATATCCATATTGTCTAAATTTATTAATTCATCCTTCCTGAACTCAATTAATTCAAAATCATATTTATTAATTCATCCTTCCTGTACTCAATTTATTCAAAATCAGTGACATTTCTTTTGTTATTGAACTTTTTTTAATTCGTCCACCCTTTATTCAAATTTAGTGATATTTCTGTTTACACGTCGTTGGTCGAAATCCGAATTCTTAGAGGATAATTTACACAAACAATAATATGAATTATTCACAATTTTCGCCGAAACACTACTTATGGAAACAAACTGTAGCTGAGTATGGAACAGACACGAAATTCTGCTTCTGATTTTGTAAAATCCAGAGGTATTATAATTGAAGTTTAGGTTTAGTTTTTATGACTTCACAAGTTTATTTTTGATGGGTAAGTTTAAATTTCGAGAGAGGTTAAGGATTGAAACCATTTTAGAAAATAAAATTTGTATAAATTATGTTAATCTCAATCTAAATTCAGTTAGTCGCAACAAAAAAACATAATTTTAATAATAAATACGTCATTGTTATGAATAAATTTCTCCTATCCAATAAAAAAGCCAGGCTTGGTTTAGGCTCATCTTATTCATTTAAAAAAACACAATCCTAATGATAAGCATCATCTCATTGTGAGGGTATCTCAACTTAATCGCAAAACAGAAAAAAAAAGCGCTCGTCCTGGACCACAGCGAGAGGTATTTTTTTGACTAGCAAAAAGTTTCCTTCGAAACGGTTGGTTCCCCGAGACAAAAAGTCTACGGATCGCTCTGTAGGGGTTCTGAATCCTTAGGTGCCGAACGAATCGCTTTAAACGCCATAATCATCGAAGATATACACTGTATATCAATCTTGATGTACTGAACGCTACATCGCGTCACTTATTTGTTTGTTTCGAAAGCCACCAGACCTGTCAGGGGTGGCAGGAGAAGGGGATTCTTTACGAGTACCAGGAATAATATCCCTAAACAGATGGTTTTTAGACATACACAAATCTAACAGGCATTCAACGGGAGGAATTGCTCGGAAAATTCTGGAAATTTCAATTATAATTAGAAAGAATTTGACAATTTCTTTTATAAATCCAAATTATAGTTATTAAATTTCAACTAGTAATCTTTTAACTAGTAATAAATTAAAATCAGATTATTAGTTTTCGAAAATTTCATGATTATTATCAATGTTAGGAAAATTGTCCAGCGCTGGTCATTTCCAAAATTAAAAGGAAGTAAACTTGCTTTGCAAAATCTTCATTTATCATGTAAAACAAGAGCTTAATTGTGAAATAAATCTATGAACCGAAAAGGCCACTGAATTAAACATTCAAAATGGGCGTTAATTCAAAGAGGAAAGCATGAGGACAACATCCATCCCCTCTTGCAGAGGCACTTAAGTTACGGGTTCAGTTAACAAAATTGATTAAATTTTAAGTTTAAAACAAAAATTTTATTAGATGGTTGTTTGTTTTTTTTTGTTTTTTTGTTTTTGTTTTTGTTTTTGTTTTTGTTTTTGTTTTTGTTTTTTGTTTTTTTTTTTTTTTTTTTTTTTTTTCTTCTTTAGGGAAAAAAAAGCATGATATATTATATTGAGTAAATATAAAATCAAATGTATATGTACGTATGGTCCACTTCTAATACATATTCTTTGTATCACATCAGTTATATATAAGACTAACATATCAAAAGACATATATGTGATTGTGAAATCAGCTGGGTGTGAGAGCCGTAATAGAGTATATGGCCTCAAATAGTCTAATATGGTGAAAAAGGGTGGATATCAAAACAGTGATAATCAATCAGACCCATATATCATATACCATGTAGCCATGATATTGTCCAGAATGAAAGAAACAGGCTTATGGGAATCATTGAAGATTCGTGAATTCCTCCATTCCCATGCAGTCCATAGAAATATGAGGATGAGAAATCGCCGATTCCCATATTGTCTGCTCCACCAGAAGAGAGCTGCACGTGGAGAGTCAAAAACAGCCAGTGGAAAATCAAAAGAGTTTGCCAGTACATACCAGATCCGCAGAGTGGATGGGCATTTGAAAAACATGTGAAGGTTGGTCTCTTCATCTGATTCACACATTGAACATCTGCTAGGGCCGTGCCATGAACGCTTCCTGAGATTGTCCCATGAGAGATTCTTGTTGTGGAAGACCAACCACGCAAAATGGATATATTTAAGAGGACATCTCGCCTTCCAAAAAACATAAGGGAAAGGCGAAGGAGAATTAGGAGATCTGAAACTGATCATATATGAATATATGTCTCTGACGGACACAGGCGTTTGATTACTGCAAACAGTCCAGATGAGGTGATCAACAGGGCCATGACGATGGAAACCTCCCCGGGATAATGAGTCCTTGATCGATATCCAGTTTCCATCCAATATATCCAACAGGTTGAGAGCGGTACCATCCTTCCAGATAGGTGTTGAGCTGCGCCATTCTATGATGAGTTTGTTCCAAGTGAAAATACCATGCCGCTGTAGATGAGTGGTGAGATCCCTTGGTATATGTAAGTCACCAAGACCACATATGATGGGGTCGATGCCGATGAGAACACTACTGCCAGTGTATATCCGCCATCGTAAACGAGACAAGAAAAAAGTTTCAATCTTCCTCATGCTGAGCCATATGGCTGATCCATTCTGAGGCCCAATGACCCCATGCCTATACCAAAATTCAATATTCCTGCCCTTCATGTATTTCTGACGAATGAGATTGCTCCATGGGCTACAGCCGAAGATGCCTCTCCACAAAGTGCGGCATAAAAGCGCGCATCCAAAATGCCGAAGATCCTTGATGCCCCATCCGCCTTGTTGTTTTGGTAAAGATATATCCTTCATTTTTGCAAGGTGGATTTTTTTGTGTGCGGACGAACCTCCCCAAATGAAGTTTGCAAAGATCTTGTTGAGACGTTGAATGATGCTTGTGGGTAAATAGAACAAATGAGCCCAATACACAGAGAGATGAGACAATACCGCCGTGACCAGTATCACCCTACCAGCCAGAGATAGTGTCCGGTATTCCCATGACGATATTTTTTTATAATATCGCTCAATCAGCCACTCCTAGTCTTTGGCCGAGTATTTATTTGTTTTAAGTTGGAAGCCGAGATAAGTAATTCCATTCTGGATCGGACATGCGAGAACACCAAACATGGCACCAATTCTATTAATCAAGTCCATGTATGCTCCATTATAGTATAAAATAGATTTGGTCTTGTTGATAACAAGGCCCGTGGCCTTTTGAAAATTGTTGAGGATGTCAAAAAGGCAGTCCCATGATGTTAGTTGTAACATGGCGCATAGAAGGACATCGTCCACGAATAGATTGTGTGATAAAGATATGTGCCTGCTAATCTTGATGGGAATGCATCGGTGCTCATCCACCGCCTTGTTGATGTGTAAACTGAGTGTGTTCATGGCTAAGATAAAAATAATATGAGCAAGAGGGCAACCTTGGCGGAGTCCCCTTTCAGCTCGGAAGTAAGGAGATGGAATGCCATTAATATTAATTGCATAGTTAACGTTTTCGATACAAGCCATGATCCAGTTGATCATCTCAATCTGTAGCCCAATATTAGCCAATAGGCATCTGATGAAGCCCCAGTCTATACAGTCGTATGCCTTTTGTAGATCAATTTTGAGAACAGCCGCGTCAATGCTCTTGGAAAACATGGAGAAGATACATTCCTGTGTATAAGCCACTGCGTCCAGAATGTTCCGACCCTTTAGAAATGCATGTTGGTCCTTTGATAAGTGTGTGGCCAAGGTGCCCTTAATGCACTCCGCGATGATCTTTGAAATGATCTTGAATGATATATTGCACAAGGAGATCGGTCTGAACTCTGAAAAGGATTTCACATCTCTCTTCTTTGGGATGAGGGCAATCAAAGTGGATGAAGTGTGGGGATGAATGTGGCGAGTGATGCGGGATTCCTCAATCATCTTGATGAGGTCATGTTTGATGATGTCAAAGAAATGTATAAAGAATTCAATAGTCTAGCCGTCAAGGCCAGGACATTTATCTTTGTTGAAAGCCTTTAGGATACCATGGAGCTCGTCCTCAGTAATCGGCTGGAAAATAGAATCGTTAATGGCATCATCAAACATAGTGGGAAATAATTTGATGCCCCATAATATGTCGCGAATGGCGCAGCCCATGCCCCGGCTGTATTTTTTATTAAAGTGTTTGAGGGCAGCATCAATGATATCTTGTTGAGAGTATAAATAACCCCCATTTCCATCACAGAGTCTCCAAATAGCATTCATCTCTCTTCTGTGGTTGGCAAATTTGTGGAAAAATTTAGTATTTCGATCTCCCTCCCTGAGCCATAACTGCTCTTGAGAAGCCATGAGGATTCCTCCTTCTTTAAGAGTTGTATCTTGAGACGAGA
>APFE031577413.1:2103-12944 GCA_000404065.3 Pinus taeda
TTACTCTCTCCCTTAAAATAAGGTGGGCTAACCTCCATACCTAATTTTTTTATAAAATAAATTTGAGGTGATTTGTAAGTGATACAAAATATTAGCCCAATAAAAATATATAACCCATTAATTTTGCCCAAGGGCGAAAATTCACCCTTAAAATTTTCCATGATTATGACCAACCAAATTAGTTGGATTATATCTAGTTTGTACTTAGATAATTTTCCATTTAAAGGGTTTCGATCACTAGGGGATTCCCTTATGATGGTAGGATTTCATCCTGGAAAGATAGGTCTTTTGAATGTCAGGTGATGGTGCCTAGTGGCCTTGTCTTGAGGAACATGAAAATTTGCATCAAATGGTTACTAAGGCCATATTCTAATCTAGTTTATGTTATAATCATAACTAGAAAAAGTATAAGTAATCATATCAGCAACTAGTCAAAAGTATATAAGCTAGGGATATGAAGGAGAGGGTACAAGGGTTAGTGGATTTTCATATGTGTAGGAGGTTTACACTCTGTAAACATGCTAACACCCAATTCCTAAGTAGTAAGCACAATTCAAGATAGAATTCATGCTCAGATTATGCATAAGTGTGTATACTAGTATTTTTTAAGGCCATTTTATAATTCCTAGAATGTTATGGCTAGAGTTGAAATTAATATGACAATGTTAATATAGAGTGAGAAGAATTCCTAAACCAATGTTTTACTACCAGCCTTCCATAGATTGAGTCAATTTAACATTTATTACAAGTCCAAAACCTGAGTACATATGTTATGAAGTTGTATTTGTTCAAGAAAGCATATGTTCAAGTAAGCATCTACCTCAATAATGCCAAGGACCTAGTATATGCAATTTAATTTCTTCAACATTTTCTTCACCTAGAGAAAGCAGTTGAAGAACAATTACTTTTCCAGTGCACATTTAAGCTACATGGAAATAATTTTCTACTCAGAGAAACCCTAATAGCCCTCCTTATGGAGATGATTTGTTTATGTATTACCAAAATGAATAACTCCATAAATTAATGTGGAAGGACATGCTCAAGGATAGGGGATGGAAACGTTTCAATAAGTATGGAGTCATCTCTTATGGTTGTTGTATTAGACCTTATTTATCATTAATAATTATGTTTGGAAAATAAGTTCACCAAACTATGGTTTTATGTGTGAACTTGGTCTATTAATGGCAAGGGTTCTTTTATTTTAGCATGATCAGAGGTTACACAAGTGCGTTCAATCTTGTGTTAAAATTTTTGCTTGGAATGAGGTACTTAAAGATGTGATTTAAATGGAAGTCCCATCAAACTCAGAGACCCTACAAGCACCTACAACTATGAGTTCCCCCTTCTTTTTCCTTCTCATTCATGTGAGTATCCATGAGAGAGAGTAGATGGATATGTAATAGACTAATTTATATGAGTGACTACCCGAAACAATGTCAATAATTGAGTTATTATAAGCCATGGTCAATGCCAAGAGAGTGAGGCATGTACACGGTTGGGTCAAAGTCTTATTAATACTCAGATGATTTTTCAAATGTGTGCATAGGCAATGCCATTTTTTTATCAAGTAAGCTGCCACATGATCTGAAATCAAGTGGTCTAGCGTAACTTAAGGCCTTGCTTTATGCCTATTTCCCCCCTAAGGACGATATTGTTCGATAACTTACATAAATCAATTTCACCCTATGAATGCACATCATATAGGGTAGTCATGGTGTACCGTAGGGTTAATCATAGTTAAAATCCCAACCATAGTGGTTAAATGTATAGTATGACCCATGCCTCGATATGAATTCAAATATCATGTAATTCATGAAGTATTTGCCATATTGTAACCCTGATCTGTAGTGAATTATGATGCTAGCCTAAGCTGACAATACCCACAGTATGCATATAAAATGCATAATCTATTATGTCCCAGGAATTTTCATATTCCTGCCTAGTCAAACCTTCACAAACTAAGGCTTTAGGCTTCTTAATTAAACCTCATGTAGAAAGGTTTCATTTGACTATCCATAGTCTGACCCTTAATTAACCTTTTGAGTAGAACTTTACTCAACCTTCATAAAATTTAGTTAATTCATAAACCTTATTACTTAACCCTCTCGTTGATTTCATTCACCCACTCGTCTTAACCATACCCCATACCATGGTCTAGGACTTTGGTTAAACCCAACTTAACCCAAAATACATTTAACTCTGCTTTATTTCTATTATAACCCTCGAAAAATAGAAATACACATAAACCACTTAAACCTTACCTTCTCCACCATCTCACAACCTCGGCAAACATACCAATGTTCTCTTATCACGTTCAACCTCCATCATTGATTTCACTCCATCAGATCAACGGTTGTCGCGCGATCTCCATTCATCCTCCAAAACTCAAATAAATTTAAATTGTGTTGATAACCACATCGGGTCCGCTCAGAATATTAACCTGCGTGCACTCTTCTGTGTGATTATCATCTGATCATCAACCAATGGATGATCCTGATCGCCGGAACTCAACAAAGATTTAACCCCGTTGTATAAAAGCTCATCAGGTCTGATTTGGAAATTAAAGGCTGCACTTATTTGCAGGTGATATGCATCCGACCACCCTTTCCACAGACGGTTCGATCACCTCCAGACTTCAACTGGATTAAATTATGGTTCATAGCTTCTTCGGGTCCATTTTTCAAAACCCGCTTACCGTTTTGAAGGCATGCAAGAAACCACTTCCCACTTATGGAAACCACTCCGTCCCCCTGCTAACACATGGCTTAATCTTTGTCGCTCATCTTTATAACTTTATGTTGCACGAATTAATCCTCGCCATCTATCTCCTTTGTCCGTATTCATTGATCTAGTTGATCCAATGACTCTTGTGCATCGTTACTTCATTTCTTTGTCCCTCCCTTTACTTCGTTTTTACGTTGTTTCTCAAGGTTCCTCTATGGTTCGGTTTTCTCCACGGTTTTTGTCTTTGGTTGTTCTCTAACACAACTCCCTCTTGAATTTATCTCCGCTTACTCTTAAACACTGGCACTCCTAAAATTCACTTCGATCCTTCAAATGGATTCAAGCGATCGAACACGATCCTTCAACCTCACTTCTTCTCTGTGTTCTGCCTCTCATTTTTCACCCGCAACCTATGTTACGCAACATAACTCAAGATCATACAAAATGTATATCTCTACACACACATGAAATCAGAATCGAGTTATTTGCATTAATAAACAAGTATTTCCATAAGAGTCTCTCTCTCCTGGCCTGATCTTCTAATCAGTGACCTCTATTTTTCTACCTTCCCGTAGGCTTACAATCCAACTCTCTAACTAAGTAACTAGTAACTCTTTAATTATCTAACCAACTAGCTAACCTCTTTCTATGCCTTTTAGGCTTACATTTATACAAAAGGATTCTATAACCAATTCTTGGTTTAGATCCATAACCTTCTCAACAAAATCCTAAAATCTCTTCTTTATCTCTAAGAATCCTCTTTAATTCACAAAGTCATGAAACAAATTCCTAATCTAAGATTTACAATTGATTCTCAAATCCCTCAATCTCTCAACTATCCTAATTCTCTCATGTTCTCCACCATTCAAAAACATTTACAAATATGTCTCACAATACTTAATTAATTCCTATTCTCATTAAAATCACTCAAAAGCCTAAATAATTACATTATTTAAACACTTAGGAAACCAACTTCCTTAAAATACAAGACCCCCTATGTCTACTAAAGTATAATGATATTGTTGACCTGAATGCTCCTACATCAGTCTCCCAAGGTAGAAAACATTCATGATCTCATGATCATGTGTCTTCATATGTTGATAGAAAATCTCCACGGTCCCAAGCTTTAGTTTGTAACTATCTGAAAGCTCTGCTCCTTTGTTGTTGTTGTATGTCTATTGTTTTCTGTTTCATCTTCCTCTCCTTGTCAATCAAATTCAAGTTCTGATTGATCCTTCTTCCTGCTGCCATTCTCCTCCATATGGACTATTTCATCATTAATTTCCATAATTTTTCAATCTCTACCTCCAACATATCCTTGGGCTGGTCCATACTCTGCCATTTACTGCTACCTCTTTCTCTTTGCTTCATTTTGTTGTTGCTGTCCACTAGCTCTTCAAACTACTATTCTTCTCTTTGAAGTTGTCAGATTCTTACACTTACTCTTACTCTTACTTTTCCTCTGACTTCTACTTTTACTCTTACTTTGATTGCCTCCCTTTCATCCTTACCCTCTTTCATGATTATCTCTTCCTACATTGAATCCTGACTTTTCAACAACTGAACATCTTTGTTCCATGGATTAAATACTTCCACAGAATCTTCCTCTTCCATCTTTATTTGGCTACTCATCTGTGCCAAATTTTCTTTAGCTTCTGCAACTAAACCTACACTCACAAAACAATTATTAAAATAAAAAACATAAGGCCTTAGTGCCTCTTCTTCCTTTGGCAACACTTCAGTATGCTGCTCTAACTTTTCCTCTTTTATCAACACATCGATATGCTAATTCAACTTCTGTAAAGAATTCTCAAAATAATTCTCTAAAGTTCTCTTAAGACTATCAGTTAGTCTCTCTTCCACACCATCTACTTCAATGATGTTTCTCTGCTCTTGTCCACTGTAGTGAACTCCTTCCTCTGCAAGCATACTGTCATACTATGAATTTTCCAGCAAATACTCCAACAATTCAATTTCCCTGTGACACTTCATAAGTAATTATTCATTACTTATGATTCCTGCATTTATACACAAATTATCAGTTTGAAAATTACAAGGTTCAACAATCTCAACTGCTGCTTCACATATCAGCTCTTCAGACTGAATTTCATCTCCTTTCACAAGAAATTGTCCCTGTGTTGTAACAACTTCAAACATCAATGTTTTACTAAATTCACTTTGCTGCAATAATTCACTGTTTTTCTCATTTAAGAGACATTCTCCATCCTTCTTTACTTCAGAATTTTTATCTTCTGAAAGTTAGTCTTCCATACTTTTGACAACTTCGAAAGATTGCTCATCCTCTACAAAACCTATAATCACATCAAAATTATTAGTTTCAAATATACAAGGTTTTACATCCTTCTGTTGATATGCATTTGTCCAACAGTTTATAAAATCATCAATAATTCCTTCTTCTTCACCCTTTCTACTTCACAAATGGACACATCCATTTCCAACTCAGATTCTCTGAGTTTTTCCACCAGCCACTTCACTTGCTTTTGTTGTAGTCTTCTCTATAACTTATGCCACTTCACTAGCTTTTTCCTCAAGACCCAACGTAGTCTTTGGTTTTTCTCAAGTATCATGCTTAATACGTTGAGTTGTTCTTTCATCTTTGCAATCTCCTTGTCAATCTCCTCTTGAATCATTCTTTTGCCATTTGCCTTGGCATCCTCCTTCTTCACTTTTCTTCTGTTGTGGTCTACCTCAGAACCTCTGCTATTACTATTAGTAGCCATCTTCTTCTCTATCTTCATGAGCTCCTCACTCACTTACTTTGAGCTGCATTAAAGCCTCTACAACAGCAAGTCCTCCCTGCTACCACTTCCCTCACTAAGATCTCCTATGTACTTGGTCTTTTGGCAAGCCTTGGTTCTCTATCTCTGGAACCTCTCTAAGCACTTCTCTCTACTCCTTCTAGGTTTCAACTCATCTACCCCTTTTAAGAACACAACTATCCTCTTGTATTTCAATCACAATGAAATACTAGGTTCTGACCACCTCTTCCTTCATTCAAAAACTCTTACTAGTTTCCTTCATCCCTTAGCAATTCTACACACATCCTTTGTCGAATTGCCTTTGTGAGTTGCAAAAAAACCTCTGCAGTAACAACTATCCTTCTTGCTACATATGCCTCATTGAGCTTCTCTCCTCTGAGCTCAGTCTTTTGGCACCTCTCTGGTTCTTCCTTTAGAACCAATTGAGCACTACTTGCTCTAGGTTACTGCAATCTTCTCACCTTCTTATGCTACTACATGTGCAAATATATAAAAACCACACATTCTCTAATCTTCAAATCAAATTATAACAAAAACATATCATATCACCTTCAAGATGTCTACATGATCTTGTTCTACCATACACTTGCACTTTGAATGGATTGTTCTCTGTTTCTTTTGCATCTGCAATTTCTGCTGCACTTTATCTTTGTGTGCCTACTATTTTTCAAATTAAAATTTGATCTCCTCTTGCCTGCATACACACCTTAAAACATAATTCTGTTATAAGTTCTTTCAAAGAAATTTTCACACTGAATTTCCTTGTTCCGCTTGATACCAAATGATGCCAGCCTAAGCTTAAAGTACCCATAGTATGCATATAAAATGCATAATCTATTATGTCCCAGGAATTTTCATATTCCTGCCTAGTCAAACCTTCACAAACTAAGGCTTTAGGCTTCTTAATTAAACCTCATGCGGAAATGTTTCATTTGACTATCCATAGTCTGACCCTTAATTAACCTTTTGAGTGGAACTTTACTCAACCTTCATAAACCATAGTTAATTCATAAACCTTATTACTTAGCCGTCTCGTTGATTTCATTCACCCGCTCGTCTTAACCATACCCCATACCATAGTCTCAGACTTTGGTTAAACCCGACTTAACCCAAAATACATTTAGCTCCTCTTTATTTCTATTATAACCCTCGGATAATATAAATACACATAAACCACTTAAACCTTACCTTCTCCGCCATTTCACGACGTTGGCACATATACCAATTTTCTTATCGCGTTTATCCTCCACCATTGATTTCACTCCATCAGATCAACGGTTGTCGCACGATATCCATTCATCCTCCGGAACTCAAATAAATTGAACTTGCGTTGATAACCACATCAGGTCTTCTCAGAATATTAACCTCCATGCGTTTTTATGTGTGATTATCATCTGATCATCAATCAATGGATGGTCCTGATCACCGGAACTCAACGAAGATTTAACCCCACTGTATAAAAGCTCATCGAGTCCGATTTGGAAATTAAAGGTTGTGTTTGTTTGCACGCAATATGTGTCCGATCACCCTTTCAATGGACGGTTTGATCACCTCGGACTTCAACTAGATTAAATTATGGTTCATAACTTTATCGGGTCCATTTTTCAAATCCACTTACAGTTTTGAAGGCATGTAAGAAACCATTTCCCGCTTACGAAAACTGCTCCATCCTCCTGCTAACACGTGGCTTAATCTCCATCGTTCATCTTTATAACTTTATGTTGCATGACTTAATCGTCGCTGTCTTTCACCTTCTTTCGCCTTCATCCTTATTCATTTATCTAGTTGATCCAAGGAATCCTATGCATCGTTACTTCATTTCTTTGTCCTTCCCTTTACTTTGTTTTTACGTAGTTTCTCAAGGTTCCTCTGTGGCTTCGGGTTTCTCCAAGGTTTCTGTCTTTGGTTTCTCTATAACACAACTCCCTCCTGAATTTATCTCTGCTTACTCTTAAACACTGACACTCCTGAACTTCACTTCAATCCTTCAAATGGATTCAACCTCACTTCTTCTTCGTGTTCTGCCTCTGATTCTGCACCTGCAACCTATGTTATGCGGCATAACTCAAGAACATACACAATCTATATCTCTACACACACATGAACTCAAAATTGAGTTGTTTGTATTAATAAACAAGTATTTCCATAAGAGTCTCTCTCTCTCTCTGGCCTGATCTTCTAATCAGTGGCCTCTGTTTTCCTTCCTGTCCATTGGCTTACAATCCAACTCTCTAACTAAGTAACTAGTAACTCTCTAACTAGCTAACCAACTATCTAACCTATTTCTATGGCTTTTAGGCTTACATTTATACAAAAGGATTCTATAACCAATTCCTAGTTTATATCCATAACCTTCTCAACAAAATCCTAAAATCTCTCCTTTATCCCTAAGAATCCTCTCTAATTCACAAATTCACAAAACCAATTCCTAATCTAAGATTTACAATTGATTCTCAAATCCCTCAATCTCTCAATTATCCTAATTCTCTCATTTTCTCCAACATTCGAGAACATTTACAAATATGCCTCACAATACTTAATTAATTCCTATTCTCATTAAAATCACTCAAAATCCTAAATAATTACATTATTTAGACACTTAGGAAACCAACTTCCTTAAAACACAAGACCCCTTATGTCTATTAAAGTACACTGATATTGCTGAGTTGAATGCTCCTGCATCAAAGTACCTGCTAATATTCTTAGGATGGGCATACAGGTAGGTTTCATGATTTTCCTCCCAACCATTGACAACTGTTAGTTGTACAGTTGTCACCCCCTAGCTTGAAAAACCTATCCCCAAGGTTTAGCTCAGGGGTTTTAGAGGTCTAATCCACCTCGACCCTACATATTGTTGTTTGGTTGTAGGCTATTATAGGGGTTCTAGATATACCTTTTCCTCCACCCATCATCCCAAAAGGGATTCTAAAGATACATGTCTACAACCATTGATTAATCAGAGACTCCATAGATAAACATCTCCACATATGAAGTATCTAGGGAGTCCAAAGATAACATCTCCACCTGTGAGGCAGCTAGCGAGTCTAGAGATAACATCTCTACCCATGAAGCAGCTAGGGATTCCAAAGATAGCATCTCCACCCATGAAGTAACTATGGATTCTAGAAATAACATCTCCACCCTTACTTTATTCAGGGTTCCCAGAGACTTTTCCCCACCTTGATATTGTGGGTCACTTAAAGAATTTTAATTATGACTTTTGGCAAAGAACTAGGCTACAATAATTGGAGACTCCACCCTTTAATCAAGTAGGGGTTCAAGGATGAGGGATCTCCACCTTCTAACTTAGCCAAATTAGAATACTCATAATTTTGGTGTCTTTGCTTAGAAGTTGACTTGTCATTACTGCAAGACCTTATTTATGAGTAGTGATATTTACTCAAGACACCTCTGTCATATACTTAAATCAAGACTCAATGGAAGTGGTTTCACCATCAAACCAAAGATGATGCAACAAAGAGATCCATAGCAGACTAGAGAACAAGAATTTTGCTATTCATTAAACCAAATGGCAATGGTATATTTGGGTTATAGTCAAGAATGGTGTTGTAAGTTATGTACTTAACAGAACAAGACAACACATAAAAACACTATCTATCTTGTGTATTTAGTTCAGATGATTGAGTAATTGTAGTTTGCTAATAATCCCTAAAATCAAGGCTTCATGCAAAGATAAAATACACCTAACCTATAGTTTTTGCAAGTTATTGCTACTACCTCTTGAAATTGTAGGTATTTCTATGGTCGTCATGATGTTGCCACAAAATTTCACACATGCCTTCCTTTGCGACCATATTTTATCAACTACACTCCTCAAATTTTGATCTCAACATTGGCCTTCTCTTTGTATATCATTGTCACTTTCTTCCTCTCTTATTATACTCTCACTCTTGCTTCCTCTTCTTCACTATTTTCTTCTCACTTTCTTCTCCTAGTCCGCTTCCTCCCTATTTCTATTGGTCGCTCCCTGCTTCTGGTTGGTTAGGGTCTGGCTAATTGGGATTCCTTTTCTTGTCGTTTGGCCTCTCTGGTTTTGCTCGCTTGTCATTTTCCCTCTTACCATGCTTGTTCTAGAATCGACCAAATGCGGAAAACAATCTCTTCTTCCATGTGTGAATACTTGAAAACCTTTTTTAACCCCTCCCCAATCATTCATTGTGATCCAATGCCTCATATTTTGGTTGGACCATACTGTGTCGTCTACACGACTAAAACAAAATTTGTTGAAAATCATATCACATGCCTCCATATACAAGGACTTATATTTATCTCATATCTTGGTTGTTTAGCATGAATTAAGCTTTAATATTATCATTTATAATAATAACTTCATTTATCATTTAACTTAATTAGTATCATTTATCATTGGCATAGTAACTTTATGATTTCCCCATGTGTGCAAGGAGAATTAAGAAGTGTTTACCATAATCATATGACTGAAACTTCGACATGTGCACTAATATTAACAACAAATTATATACCATATTTATACAAATGTTAAGTGACGGGGCAATAATTACATTATATATGTGAATGTATTAAGATTAGGACCATTAGCATCATATCTACATACTTACAACATGAGTGGGGTCATTGCAACCCTTCCTTCTTAAGGGGAACATCGTCCTCAGTGTTCTATGGTTATAGAGCATAAAACAAAACATGTAATGTGTCATGGAGATATATACATAATCTACAATTCTTTTCATATTTACATTATCTAACAAACAAATATGGGTAGGCTACTTGCATTTGATCTGCCATTTCCCATGTAGCTTCCTCGGGCTCAAAGTTCTTCCATTGCACTTTAATATGCTCTATTTCTCTATTCCAAAGCGTTATCTTCCTTTGCTTTAGGATGCATAATTGTTCTAGCTAGAATCCTCTATCTAGGTTTACTTGTATAATAAACCAATCGATAACATGATTAGGATATCACATATATCTTTTAAGTAGGACACATGGAAAACATCATGTAGTTTTACTAAAGGAGGTAAGGCCAATCTATAAGCCACTGGTTGAATCCTCTCTTCAGGGAGCTCTTATTGGGTCTAATGTGCAGATATATGTGTTCTCCAACTTGGAACTCTTTATGTTCTCTATATTAATCCACATAAATTTTCTACTTGTCTTGTGTCCCCTTCAATTTTTTCTTAATGGCATCTGTTTCTTGTTCCATTTCCCACAACATGTTAGGACCAATTAAGACCTTATTTACGAGATCGCTCCTGATAATAGGAGTGTTGTAACACCTCCCATACAATACCTTGAAAGGGATAATATTCAGAGATTCCTGGTACCCATTTTTATAAGAAA
>APFE031577413.1:12954-51670 GCA_000404065.3 Pinus taeda
CTCTAGTTTATTTATATTTATATTTATTTACCATACCTTTGGAGTAAGTATAAAAAGATGTTTTATTTATTTACCATAGTGCACTTTATTTATATTTTTATTTATTTACACGTAAATATAAGGTGACTTATGAAGTAAATATAAAAAAATGTTTTCCATTATTCTTTATATGATTATGACTAAACAGATGCAAACTTGGAATATGGCAAGAACATTATTTAATCTTTAGATAAACATGAAAATAAGAGACTTGAATTTTTAAATAAAATGAATTATTCTTTTGTGACCATTTGTTCCAAAAAATAAGGTCATTTTCTCAAAATTAACCCCAATACCATGAAATATGGGAAAATGAAAAAAAAAAAACCTTTTTTACACTTAATGTGGAGGGTGAAATAACTATCATAAATAGCAGTAGTCTATAACGCGACTTTTTGAAAGCCTTTCCGGCGGATTTTTCCGGTCAAAATCTGGCAGCAATTCATTGGAATCCCAAGTTTGATAGCTAGTTTCTGCACAATCAATGGCTCCCAAGGGTTTTTGAGGACGCTGAATCCAAATATGCAGTTAAAAAACCATTTTAACTGCTAAAAATCAAGATTTAACCTCATTTCTTCCGCCAGATTTCGTCACCGGAATCTCCAAAAAGTCGCATTATAGACAACTCCATCATAAATACCTATTCTTGAAAATTAGGGCGAATGGAAGGTTGTAACTCCTAATTTCAAGGGCTAAATTTACTTTTTTTACTCTCTCCCTTAAAATAAGGTGGGCTAACCTCCATACCTAATTTTTTTATAAAATAAATTTGAGGCGATTTGTAAGTGATACAAAATATTAACCCAATAAAAATATATAACCCCTTAATTCCGCCCAAGGGCGAAAATTCATCCTTAAAATTTTCCATGATTATGACCAACCAAATTAGTTGGATTATATCTAGTTTGTACTTAGATAATTTTCCATTTAAAGGGTTTCGATCACTAGGGGATTCCCTTATGATGGTAGGATTTCATCCTGGCAAGATAGGCCTTTTGAATGTCAGGTGATGGTGCCTGGTGGCCTTGTCTTGAGGAACATGAAAATTTGCATCAAATGGTTACTAAGGCCATATTCTAATCTAGTTTATGTTATAATCATAACTAGAAAAATTATAAGTAATCATATCAGCAACTAGTCAAAAGTATATAAGCTGGGCATATGAAGGAGAGGGTACAAGGGTTAGTGGATTTTCATATGTGTAGGAGGTTTACACTCTGTAAACATGCTAACAACCAATTCCTATGTACTAAGGACAATTCAAGATAGAATTCATGCTCAGATTATGCATAAGTGTGTATACTAGTATTTTTTAAGGCCATTTTATAATTCCTAGAATGTTATGGCTAGAATTGAAATTAATATGACAATGTTAATATAGAGTGAGAAGAATTCCTAAACCAATGTTTTAATACCAGCCTTCCATAGATTGATTCAATTTAACATTTATTACAAGTACAAAACCTGAGTACATATGTTATGAAGTTGTATTTGTTCAAGAAAGCATATGTTCAAGTAAGCATCTACCTCAATAATGCCAAGGACCTAGTATATGCAATTTAATTTCATCAACATTTTCTTCACCTAGAGAAAGCAGTTGAAGAACAATTACTTTTCCAGTGCACATTTAAGGTACATGGAAATAATTTTCTACTTAAAGAAACCCTAATAGCCCTCCTTATGGAGATGATTTGTTTATGTATTACCAAAATGAATAACTCCATAAATTAATGTGGAAGGACATGCTCAAGGATAGGGGATGGAAACGTTTCAATAAGTATGGAGTCATCTCTTATGGTTGTTGTATTAGACCTTATTTATCATTAATAATTCTGTTTGGAAAATAAGTTCACCAAACTATGGTTTTAAGTGTGAACTTGGTCTATTAATGGCAAGGGTTCTTTTATTTTAGCATGATCGGAGGTTACACAAGTGCGTTCAATCTTGTGTTAAAATTTTTGCTTGGAATGAGGTACTTCACGATGTGATTTAAATGGAAGTCCCATCAAAACCAGAGACCCTACAAGCACCTACAACCATGAGTTCCCCCTTCTTTTTCCTTCTCATTCATCTGAGTATCCATGAGAGAGAGTAGATGGATATGTAATAGACTAATTTATATGAGTGACTACCCGAAACAATGTCAATAATTGAGTTATTATAATCCATGGTCAATGCCAAGAGAGTGAGGCATGTACACGGTTGGGTCAAAGTCTTATTAATACTCATATGATTTGTCAAATGCGTGCATAGGCAATGCCATTTTTTTATCAAGTAAGCTGCCACATGATCTAAAATCAAGTGGTCGAGCTTTAGTAACTTAAGGCCTTGCTTTATGCCTATTTCCCCCCTAAGGACGATATTGTTCGATAACTTACATAAATCAATTTCACGCTATGAATGCACATCATATAGGGTAGTCATGGTGTACTGTAGGGTTAATCATAGTTAAAATCCCAACCATAGTGGTTAAATGTATAGTATGACCCATGCCTCGATATGAATTCAAATATCATGTAATTCATGAAGTATTTTCCATATTGTAACCCTGATCTGTAGTGAATTATGATGCCAACCTAAGCTGACAATACCCACAGTATGCATATAAAATGCATAATCTATTATGTCCCAGGAATTTTCATATTTTTGCCTAGTCAAACCTTCACAAACTAAGGCTTTGGGCTTCTTATTTAAACCTCATGTAGAAACGTTTCATTTGACTACCCATAGTCTGACCCTTAATTAACCTTTTGAGTGGAACTTTACTCAACCTTCATAAAATGTAGTTAATTCATAAACCTTATTACTTAACCCTCTGGTTGATTTCATTCACCTGCTCATCTTAACCATACCCCATACCATGGTCTAGGACTTTGGTTAAACCCAACTTAACCCAAAATACATTTAACTCTTCTTTATTTCTATTATAACCCTCGAAAAATAGAAATACACATAAACCACTTAAACCTTACCTTCTCCACCATTTCAAAACCTCGGCAAATATACCAATGTTCTCTTATCACGTTCAGCCTCCACCGTTGATTTCACTCCATCAGATCAACGATTGTCGCGTGATCTCCATTCATCCTCCAAAACTCAAATAAATTTAAATTACGTTGATAACCACATCGGATCCGCTCAGAATATTAACCTGCGCGCACTCTTCTGCGTGATTAGCATCCGATCATCAACCAATGGACGGTCCTGATCGTCGGAACTCAATAAAGATTTAACCTCGCTGTATAAAATCTCATAGGGTCTGATTTGGAAATTAAAGGCTGCACTTATTTGCACGTGACATGCGTCCGACCACCCTTTCAACGGACGGTTCGATCACCTCCGGACTTCAACTGGATTAAATTATGGTTCATAGCTTCTTTGGGTCCATTTTTCAAATCCCGCTTACCGTTTTGAAGGCACGCGAGAAACCACTTCCCACTTATGGAAACCTCTCCGTCCCCCTGCTAACACATGGCTTAATCTTTGTCGCTCATCTTTATAACTTTATGTTGCACGAATTAATCCTCGCCATCTATCTCCTTCGTCCTTATTCATTGATCTGGTTGATCCAATGACTCCTGTGCATCGTTACTTCATTTCTTTGTCCCTCCCTTTATTTCATTTTTACGTTGTTTCTCAAGGTTCCTCTATGGTTTCGGTTTTCTCCACGGTTTTTGTCTTTGGTTGTTCTCTAACACAACTCCCTCTTGAATTTATCTCCACTTACTCTTAAACACTGACACTCCTAAAATTCACTTTGATCCTTCAAATGGATTCAAGCGATCGAACACGATCCTTCAACCTCACTTCTTCTCTGTGTTCTGCCTCTCATTTTGCACCCGCAACCTATGTTATGCAACATAACTCAAGATCATACACAATGTATATCTCTACACACACATGAAATCAAAATCGAGTTGTTTGCATTAATAAACAAGTATTTCCATAAGATCCTCTCTCTCCTAGCCTGATCTTCTAATCAGTGACCTCTATTTTTCTACCTTCCCGTAGGCTTACAATCCAACTCTCTAACTAAGTAACTAGTAACTCTCTAACTATCTAACCAACTAGCTAACCTCTTTCTATGCCCTTTAGGCTTTCATTTATACAAAAGGATTCTATAACCAATTCTTGGTTTAGATCCATAACCTTCTCAACAAAATCTTAAAATCTCTTCTTTATCCCTAAGAATCCTCTTGAATTCACAAAGTCATGAAACAAATTCTTAATCTAAGATTTACAATTGATTCTCAAATCCCTCAATCTCTCAACTATCCTAATTCTCTCATGTTCTCCACCATTCGAAAACATTTACAAATATGTCTCACAATACTTAATTAACTCCTATTCTCATTAAAATCACTCAAAAGCCTAAATAATTACATTATTTAAACACTTAGGAAACCAACTTCCTTAAAATACAAGACCCCCTATGTCTACTAAAGTACAATGATATTGCTGACCTGAATGCTCCTGCATCAGACTCCCAAGGTAGAAAACATTCATGATCTCCTGATCATGTGTCTTCATATGTTGATAGAAAATCTCCACGGTCCCAAGATTTAGTTTGTAACTATCTGAAAGCTCTACTCCTTTGTTGTTGTTGTATGTCTACTGCCTTTTGTTTCATCTTCCACTCCTTGTCAATCAAATTCAAGTTCTGATTGATCCTTCTCCCTACTGTCATTCTCCTCCATATGGACTGTTTCATCATTAATTTCCATAATTTTTCAATCTCTACCTCCAACATATCCTTGGGCTGGTCCATACTCTGCCATTTACTGCTACCTCTTTCTCTTTGCTTCATTTTGTTGCTGTTGTCCACTAGCTCTTCAAACTACTATTCTTCTCTTTGAAGTTGTCAGATTCTTACACTTACTCTTACTCTTACTTTTCCTCTGACATTCACTTTTACTCTTACTTTGATTGCCTCTCTTTCATCCTTACCCTCTTTCATGATTATCTCTTCCTACATTGAATCCTGACGTTTCAGCAACTGAACATCTTTGTTCCATGGATTAAATACTTCCATAGAATCTTCCTCTTCCATCTTTATTTGGCTACTCATCTGTGCCAAATTTTCTTTAGCTTCTGCAACTAAACCTGCACTCACAAAACAATTATTAAAATAAAAAACATAAGGCCTTAGTGCCTCTTCTTCCTTTGGCAACACTTCAGTATGCTGCTCTGACTTTTCCTCTTTTATCAACACATCGGTATGCTAATTCAACTTCTGTAAATAATTCTCTAAAGTTCTCTTAAGACTATCAGTTAGTCTCTCTTCCACACCATCTACTTCAATGATGTTTCTCTGCTCTTGTCCACTGTAGTGAACTCCTTCCTCTGCAAGCATACTGTCATAATATGAATTTTCCAACAAATACTCCAACAATTCAATTTCCCTGTGACACTTCATAAGTACTTATTCATTACTTATGATTCCTGCATTTATACACAAATTATCAGTTTGAAAATTACAAGGTTCAACAGTCTCAACTGCTGCTTCACATATCAGCTCTTCAGACTGAATTTCATCTCCTTTCACAAGAAATTGTCCCTGTGTTGTAACAACTTCAAACATCAATGTTTTACTAAATTCATTTTTCTGCAATAATTCATTGTTTTTCTCATTTAAGAGACATTCTCCATCCTTCTTTACTTCAGAATTTTTATCTTCTGAAAGTTAGTCTTCCATACTTTTGACAACTTCGAAAGATTGCTCATCCTCTACAAAACCTATAATCACATCAAAATTATTAGTTTCAAATATACAAGGTTTTACATCCTTCTGTTGATATGCATTTGTCCAACATTTTAGAAGATCATCAATAATTCCTTCTTCTTCACCCTTTCTACTTCACAAATGGACACATCCATTTCCAACTCAAATTCTCTGAGTTTTTCCACCAACCACTTCACTTGCTTCTGTTGTAGTCTTCTCTATAACTTATGCCACTTCACTAGCTTTTTCCTCAAGACCCAACCTAGTCTTTGGTTTTTCTCAAGTATCATCCTTAATACGTTGAGTTGTTCTTTCATCTTTGCAATCTCCTTGTGAAGCTCCTCTTGAGTCATTCTTTTGCCATTTGCCTTGGCATCCTCCTTCTTCACTTTTCTTCTGTTGTGGTCTACCTCAGAACCTCTGTTATTTCTATTAGTAGCCATCTTCTTCTCTATCTTCATGAGCTCCTCACCCACTTACTATGAGCTGCATTAAAGCCTCTACAACAGCAATTCCTCCCTGCTGCCACTTACCTCACTAAGATCTCCTCTGTACTTGGTCTTTTGGCAAGCCTTGGTTCTCTATCTCTGGAACCTCTCTGAGCACTTCTCTCTGTTCCTTCTAGGTTTCAACTCATCTACCCCTATTAAGAACACAACTATCCTCTTGTATTTCAATCACAATGAAATATTAGGTTCTGACCACCTCTTCCTTCATTCAAAAACTCTTATTAGTTTCCTTCATCCCTTAGCAATTCTACACACATCCTTTGTCGAATTGCCTTTGTGAGTTGCAACAAAACCTCTGCAGTAACAAGTATCCTTCTTGCTACATATGCCTCATTGAGCTTCTCTCCTCTAAGCTCAGTCTTTTGGCACCTCTCTGGTTCTTCCTTTAGAACCAATTGAGCACTCCTTGCTGTAGGTTACTGCAATCTTCTCACCTTCTTATGCTACTACATGTGCAACAATATAAAAACCACACATTCTCTAATCTTCAAATCAAATTATAACAAAAACATATCATATCACCTTCAAGATCTCTGCATGATCTTGTTCTACCATACACTTGCACTTTGAATGGATTGTTCTCTGTTTCTTTTGCATCTACAATTTCTGCTGCACTTTATCTTTGTGTGCCTATTGTTTTTCAAATTAAAATTTGATCTCCTCTTGCCTACATACACACCTTAAAACATAATTATGTTATAAGTTCTTTCAAAGAAATTTTCACACCGAATTTCCTTGTTCCGCTTGATACCAAATGATGCCAGTCTAAGCTTAAAGTACCCATAGTATGCATATAAAATGCATAATCTATTATGTCCTAGGAATTTTCATATTCCTGCCTAGTCAAACCTTCACAAACTAAGGCCTTAGGCTTCTTAATTAAACCTCATGCGGAAATGTTTCATTTGACTATCCATAGTCTGACCCTTAATTAACCTTTTGAGCGGAACTTTACTCAACCTTCATAAGCCATAGTTAATTCATAAACCCTATTACTTAGCCGTCTGATTGATTTCATTCACCCGCTCGTCTTAACCATACCCCATACCATAGTCTCAGACTTTGGTTAAACTCGACTTAACCCAAAATACATTTAACTCCTCTTTATTTCTATTATAACCCTCGGATAATAGAAATACACATAAACCACTTAAACCTTACTATCTCCGCCATTTCACGACCTTGGCACATATACCAATTTTCTTATTGCGTTTATCCTCCACCATTGATTTCACTCCATCAGATCAACGGTTGTCGCGTGATATCCATTCATCCTCCGGAACTCAAATAAATTGAACTTGCATTCATAACCACATCAGGTCTTCTCAGAATATTAACCTCCATGCGTTTTTTTGTGCGATTATCATATGATCATCAATCAATGGATGGTCCTGATCACCAGAACTCAACGAAGATTTAACCCTGCTGTATAAAAGCTCATCGAGTCCGATTTGGAAATTAAAGGTTGTGTTTGTTTGCACGCAATATGTGTCTGATCACCCTTTCAATGGACGGTCTGATCACCTCGGACTTCAACTAGATTAAATTCTGGTTCATAACTTTATCAGGTCCATTTTTCAAATCCACTTACAGTTTTGAAGGCACGTAAGAAACCATTTCCCGCTTAAGAAAACCGCTCCATCCTCCTGCTAACACGTGGCTTAATCTCCATCGCTTATCTTTATAGCTTTATGCTGCATGACTTAATCCTCGATGTCTTGCACCTTCTTTCACCTTCGTCATTATTCATTGATCTAGTTGATCCAAGGAATCCTATGCATCCTTACTTCATTTCTTTGTCCTTCCCTTTACTTCGTTTTTACGTAGTTTCTCAAGGTTTCTGTCTTTGATTTCTCTCTAACACAACTCCCTCCTAAATTTATTTCTGCTTACTCTTAAACAATGAAACTCCTGAACTTCACTTCAATCCTTCAAATGGATTTAAGCGATCCAACACGATCCTTCAACCTCACTTCTTCTCTGTGTTCTGCCTCTGATTCTGCACCTGCAACCTATGTTATGCGGCATAACTCAAGAACATACACAATCTATATCTCTACACACACATGAACTCAAAATTGAGTTGTTTGTATTAATAAACAAGTATTTCCATAAGAGTCTCTCTCTCTCTCTGGCCTGATCTTCTAATCAGTGGCCTCTATTTTCCTTCCTATCCATTGGCTTACAATCCAACTCTCTAACTAAGTAACTAGTAACTCTCTAACTAGCTAACCAACTATCTAACCTATTTCTATGCCTTTTAGGCTTACATTTATACAAAAGGATTCTATAACCAATTCCTGGTTTAGATCCATAGCCTTCTCAACAAAATCCTAAAATCTCTCCTTTATCCCTATGAATCCTATCTAATTCACAAATTCACAAAACCAATTCCTAATCTAAGATTTACAATTGATTCTCAAATCCCTCAATCTCTCAATTATCCTAATTCTCTCATGTTCTCCAACATTCGAGAACATTTACAAATATGCCTCACAATACTTAATTAATTCCTATTCTCATTAAAATCACTCAAAAGCCTAAATAATTACATTATTTAGACACTTAGGAAACCAACTTCCTTAAAACACAAGACCCCATATGTCTACTAAAGTACACTGATATTGCTGAGTTGAATGCTCCTGCATCAAATTACCTGCTAATATTCGCAGGATGGGCATACAGGTAGGTTTCATGATTTTCCTCCCAACCATTGACAACTGTTAGTTGTACGGTTGTCACCCCCTAGCTTGAAAAACCTATCCCCAAGGTTTAGCTCAGGGGTTTTAGAAGTCTAATCCACCTCGACCCTACATATTGTTGTTTGGTTGTAGGCTATTATAGGGGTTCTAGATATACCTTTTCCTCCACCCGTCATCCCAAAAGGGATTCTAAAGATACATGTCTACAACCATTGATTAATCAGAGACTCCATATATAAACATCTCCACATATGAAGTAGCTAGGGAGTCCAAAGATAACATCTCCACCTGTGAGGCAGCTAGCAAGTCTAGAGATAACATCTCTACCCATGAAGTAGCTAGGGATTCCAAAGATAGCATCTCCACCCATGAAGTAACTATGGATTCTAGAAATAACATCTCCACCCTTACTTTATTCAGGGTTCCCAGAGACTTTTCCCCAGCTTGATATTGTGGGCCACATAAAGAATTTTAATTATGACTTTTGGCAAAGAACTAGGGTACAATAATTGGAGACTCCACCCTTTAATCAAGTAGGGGTTCAAGGATGAGGGATCTCCACCTTCTAACTTATCCAAATTAGAATACTCATAATTTTGGTGTATTTGTTTAGAAGTTGACTTGTCATTACTGCAAGACCTTATTTATGAGTAGTGATATTTACTCAAGACACCTCTGTCATATACTTAAATCAAGACTCAATGGAATTGGTTTCACCATCAAACCAAAGATGATGCAACAAAGAGATCCCTAGCAGACTAGAGAACAAGAATTGTGCTATCCATTAAACCAAATGGCAATGGTATATTTGGGTTATAGTCAAGAATGGTGTTGTAAGTTATGTACTTAACAGAACAAGACAACACATAAAAACACTATCTATCTTGTGTATTTAGTTCAGATGATTGAGTAATTGTAGTTTGCTAATAATCCCTAAAATCAAGGCTTCATGCAAAGATAAAATACACCTAACCTATAGTTTTTGCAAGTTATTGCTACTAACCTCTTGAAAATGTAGGTATTTCTATGGTCGTCATGATGTTGCCACAAAATTTCACACATGCCTTCCTTTGCGACCCGATTTTATCAACTACACTCCTCAAATTTTGATCTCAACATCGGCCTTCTCTTTGTATATCATTGTCACTTTCTTCCTCTCTTATTATACTCTCACTCTTGCTTCCTCTTCTTCACTATTTGCTTCTCACTTTCTTCTCCTAGTCTGCTTCCTCCCTATTTCTATTGGTCGCTCCCTACTTCTGGTTGGTTAGGGTCTAGCTAATTGGGATTCCTTTTCTTGTCGTTTGGCCTCTCTGGTTTTTCTCGCTTGTCATTTTCCCTCTTACCATGCTTGTTCTATAATCGACCAAATGCGGAAAACAATCTCTTCTTCCATGTGTGAATACTTGAAAACCTTTTTTAACCCCTTCCCAATCATTCATTGTGATCCAATGCCTCATATTTTGGTTGGACCATACTGTTTCTTTTCTACACGACTAAAACAAAATTTGTTGAAAATCATATCACATGCCTCCATATACAAGGACTTAGATTTATATCGTATCTTGGTTGTTTAGCATGAATTAAGCTTTAATATTATCATTTATAATAATAACTTCATTTATCATTTAACTTAATTAGTATCATTTATCATTGGCATAGTAACTTTATGGTTTCCCCATGTGTGCAAGGAGAATTAAGAAGTGTTTACCATAATCATATGACTGAAACTTCGACATGTGCACTAATATTAACAACAAATTATGTACCATATTTATACAAATGTTAAGTGACGGGGCAATAATTACATTATATACGTGAATGTATTAAGATTAGGACCATTAGCATCATATATACATACTTACAACATGAGTGGGGTCATTGCAACCCTTCCTTCTTAAGGGGAACATCGCCCTCGGTGTTTTATGGTTATAGAGCATAAAACAAAACATGTAATGTGTCATGGAGATATATACATAATTTACAATTCTTTTCATATTTACATTATCTAACAAACAAATATGGGTAGGCTACTTGCATTTGATCTGCCATTTCCCATGTAGCTTCCTCGAGCTCAAAGTTCTTCCATTGCACTTTAATATGCTCTATTTCTCTATTCCAGAGTGTTATCTTCCTTTGCTTTAGGATGCATAATTGTTCTAGCTAGAATCCTCTATCTAGGTTTACTTGTATAATAAACCAATCGATAACATGATTAGGATATCACATATATCTTTTAAGTAGGACACATGGAAAACATCATGTAGTTTTACTAAAGGAGGTAAGTCCAATCTATAAGCCACTGGTCGAATCCTCTCTTCAGGGAGCTCTTATTGGGTCTAATGTGCAGATATATGTGTTCTCCAACTTGGAACTCTTTATGTTCTCTATGTTAATCCACATAAATTTTCTACTTGTCTTGTGTCCCCTTCAATTTTTTCTTAATGGCATCCGTTTCTTTTTCCATTTCCCACAACATGTTAGGACCAATTAAGACCTTATTTACAAGATCGCTCCTGATAATAGGAGTGTTGTAACACCTCCCATACAATACCTTGAAAGGGATAATATTCAGAGATTCCTGGTACCCATTTTTATAAAAAATCTCTACCAGTGGGAGTTACTCTTCCCATTTCTTTGGTTGGTGCATCACATACATCTTCGACATGTCCTCGTGGATCCTATTTGTTCTCTCTGTTGGTCCATCTGTTTGTGGGTGATAAGTTGTGTTGAAGGCAAATTTTGTCCCTATGCCTATGAATAGTTCCTTCCAAAACCTTGAGGTGAACTTAGTGTTGCTACAAAATATGATTTTCTTGGGAACCCTATGCAACCTCACAATTTCTTGAATGAGGATTTGGGATATTTCACTGGCTAAATTGGTGGATTTGACTGCTACAATTTGTTTTACCTTACTCTTTTAAATTACCACCATAATTATGTCTTGTTTCCTGGGTGTCCTTGGTAATCCTGTAATAAAATCCATGGATATCGCTTCCCATTTCTATTCTAGAATGGGAATAGGTTGTAATAGTCACGTTGGGTGTTTGCATTCAACGTTTTCCTGTTAGCATTCCATATATTTTGCAACATTGTGTCACTACCAATTTCTTTATATTAGGCTGGTAGTAAAATTTGTTGATGGTTGTGAGGGTCTTCTGATATCCTGGATGGCCAAAGTATGGTTTTGAATGGAACCACATGAGTATGAGCTTATTCAATTCACTATTGTTTGACACATAAACTATATTTTTTAATTTGATCAATCCCTCTTTTGTCTGGGGATATTCTTCACTCTTCCTTCTCTTATCTGTGTGCTGTAATTCTTCCTTTATCTATTGATATTGCCTGGTGTGCATTCCAATATCTGTAATTTTTTTCTCCAAGGTTAATTCCACAAGAGTTGATAGTTGTTATGTGATTTATTTGTACTTTCTATTGAGTGCATACGCAACTTGATTCTCCTTTCCCTTTAGACATTTGATCTCAAAATCAAATTCGCTAAGGAGTCTACCCACCTAACTTGTCTTTCATTTAGTTTTGGTTGGTCAAATAAGTATTTTAGTCCCCCATGATCTATCATTAAGGTAAATCTTCTACCAAGGAGGTAATGTCTCCACAATTTTAGTTCATCGATAATGACAACTAGTTCTAGGTCATGGGTCACATAATTCCGCGCATGCTCATTCAACATTCATGACTTGTAGAAAACTACTTGTCCATCTTGCATTAATACCCTACCGATCCCTTCTTTGTAGGAATATGTGCAAACTATGAAGCCCTTGTCTGGGTCAACATTCCTTAAGGCCAATGCATTGGTGAGCAATTTCTTCAATTGATGAAAATATCGTTGCACATTCAGACGTCCACTCATATTTTTTTACTTTATTCTATAAGGTGGTAATTGGATGGCATATCCTAGAGAAACTTTTAATAAACCGCCTATAGTAACCATCCAACCCCATGAATGATCTTACCTTTGATACATTCTTGGGTGTTGGCCACTTCATTATGGCTTTGATCTTTTCTGGGTCCACTACTATCCCTTCCTTGGATACTATGTGTCCCAGTTAATGGATCTGAGATTGAAAGAAATCACATTTGCTTATTTTTTCATAGAGTTTATGTTCCCTTAGGAGTTGTGGTATTGTTGCTAAGTGTTTTTCATGTTCCACGTTGGTTCTTAAATACACCAATATGTTTTTGATGAGGACAATCACAATTTTTTCGAGATAAGGGAGCAAAACATTGTTCATTAGGCACATAAAAGTGACAGGGAAATTTGTAAGCCCAAAGGGTAGCACCACGAACTCGTAGTACCCATATCTCGTTCAAAAAGTTGTCTTGTGAATATCCTCTTCCTTGATACACACTTGATGATATCCTGATCTCAAATCAATTTTGGAGAAGACCACTACTCCTTTCAACTAATCAATAAGTCATCAATCCACGACAAGGGGTATCTATTTCTGATGGTCACCTTATTTAATTGTCTATGATCAATTCATAATTTGAGCATGTTGCCTTTTTTCTTTATAAATAATACTAGTGCTCCACATGGAGACACACTCAGTCTTATATATTCCTTATCAAGCATGTCATTTAGTTATAATTTTAGTTCTACCAGCTTAAGAGTACTCATTCGATAGGGTGGCTTGGATGTCGGTGCTACCCTTGGCATCAACTCAATAGGAAATTATACCTCTTTATGAGGAGGCAAGCTAGGGATTTCTGAAGGGAGTATATCTTGATATTGTTGTAGAATCAAATATTTATCCAAAACCTCATTCTCTTCTATTTATGCATTACTACGTACTTCTGTATTACTAAAAATGTGTAAGAAAAATAGGGTACACCCTTTTCTATGGTGATGATTAGCTTGCATAGCTATGATTATTATTATTGAGGTATGTTTCATTTTTCCTTGTAACATCCTCCTTTTACCCATCTCATCAAGGAATTCAATAGCCTTCTCGTAATAATCTACTTTTGTCCGATGGACATATAATCAATCCATACCTAGTAGGATATTATAAGCACCCATGGGAAGTGGATTAAGGTTTTCTATGGTTATCATGCCATTGAATTCAAATGCACATGATTTTACCCAATCGCTCACTCTTCTTTTTGTCCCTGTGGCTAGTTGGAACAACCATGCTTTTGCATGGTTTTCCTTAGCTAGTTGGCAATGATCTAGAAGCTCAAGGCTAATGTAACTATAATTGGAGCATGGTGCCTCACACCT
Organism: Pinus taeda; assembly: GCA_000404065.3. NCBI lineage: Eukaryota > Viridiplantae > Streptophyta > Pinopsida > Pinales > Pinaceae > Pinus > Pinus taeda. The sequence goes on from APFE031577413.1 coordinate 27,172, forward strand.
GGCACACACCATTTCTTGTCAGCGCCCAGTGCCCATGAATCGTGGCGCGACACAATGCAATGGTGTGCGATTGTGATTGACAAATGACCTGGTGCCTATGAACAACAACGTTTGGGATTGACTCTTCAGGCGTTGGCCTTTGAATTTCAAATTTTCATAGGGGTGTCACATTTGACACCAATAGTGGGGATGGAGGGAAATTTTGGGTGACCTACTTTATGGGGGAGGGGTGTGTTGTAGAAATCTTGAGTAAGTTATTCATGAGGGTGTGGATGGGTGTTATAGCATATTTTTCCTCACTTCTCATCATATGCATGTATTTTTCGGGGTTGTATCCCTTTCCCTATGCAAACCTAACATTATCTTAAAAATTCATTTTTTAAATTCCATATTTAACCTGCACAAAGTAAAAGTGGATATGTATGTGGTTCTTCCTAATTCTTCCCATGTACAAATTTATAAAATTTGAAAAAGTGTATAATCAACTATTTTTAGTTGGGGCTTATGGGTTAGACCAAAATCCCACTTCTAGCAGCCCATAGCATAACCAACCCAACCAATTTATGCTGGTATAAATATACAACTTGGGTTTCCCTCACGAGCATCATTATTCTTGGCATACGTACTTTGATTTTTTTCCTAGAATAGGTTTGTTGTTTTCGTTCTTTTAAACACTATCATGTCTCCAGGAAACCTTAGTTTCCTTGTTGTGGTGTTGATCATCCCTATCTCATAACCATATTACTATTATTGGAGAGGAGACTTTCAATGGCCGAGGAAGGAAGGATATGAAGGAAGGTTCCATCAATGCTGACAACCAGGATGAGGCGTTGTAAGTACTTTACTGCTACTACTTTCAGTAAAAAGAAATACATTTTCTTTTTCATTTCAATTTTACATCTTTCATGTTTATGATATTTTTATGGAATTAATTATGGACTAACATGATATATATGCTTGAATACTTTGAATTATATGCTACGTTCTTGGTTTCTTGATTATGATGTAGGTCTGCAACTTTGAAGTAAGAGAGTAGGGTTTTGACTCTATAGGATCTACATCAAACATAGGACCCATATATGAGTAATAGTCACCTATTTTGTGAATTCAAAGTGATTTGCATGTTTGTTTTAGTTTATTTATTGATTTTTGTCTTTCATTATGTTTGGGTTTTCAACCATATCCTTAAGGAAATCGCCCCATAACAGTGAGAGAAAATATTAGGCCACCTACATGAGAGTGGGGGGAAATATTGGGTAAATTATAATTTTTAACCCTCATGAAGGTAGACGCAAGGATAAATATTACGTAAATTATAATAACCCTCATTTATAATTTACTCAATATTTACCTCCACCCCCACCCTCACCCTCATTTCTATTTACCCAATATTTCTCCCTACCCCACCCTTATGCGTAGGGGGTGGAGGTGTCAGTAAATATTGGGTAAATTATAAATGAGCATGGGGGTGAGAATTGATTTCTCACATAATACTTTCTTTTGAAATCTAAAGAATCCATAAGATATCTCACACCTAGATAAATTTCCTATCACCATATTGTTATATGCACTATTTTATGTGTCAGTAATGAAAACATCTCAAAAAGGATTAGACACCTTTTAGTTGTAAATTTGAACCTAAATTCATGTGTTATGAGTATTGTTGATTCTTGTCAATATGGGATTTACGTCGTGTTTATTTTACATACTTCATATTTTTGAATCCCACACTCACAATTAGTCATAGGTTATGGACGTCAATTGTAATGACACTAGGAACTTATCGGTAAGATGGATTAGAAATGAATTATATAATGCCAATTTTGAAGAGCAAACAATAGACATTGAACAAACCGAAGGAAATCGAGTCGTATCTCTTTATTTCATGTTTACATATTTTATCTTAGTAGTGGTATGGAACATGTTAATTATGTCAATAGGCATGTATATTTTGGAATAAAGCTTCCACAATTTTAATTTAATTATCAATAATTATTAGGTGGATGGTAGGGATTTAACCTTCGTAAAATATTCTAGAATATTATTGTAGTATACACAAATCAAGGCTACGATTTATTGTCAAAGTAGTTATGTCTTTTTTTCCTTTTTAATTAAATTTATTAATTAAAAAAATATTGTATGAATAGGTGTCATGTGAAATCAGTTATGGTTTTTTGGACATGTAGTATTTACGAACAATTGTATTGGCCCATGATATTGTAACAAAGCCTATTTACAAATTAAGAAACTCCATAATAACCGGGGGGTGAATCCCCATGGTTAAGAATAATGTTTCATGTTTTGTTTTTAAATGTATATATGTTTAAACTATACATTAATTATTATTATTATTATTATTATTATTATTATGATTATTATTTTAAATAAAGTTATAATTTAGTTAACTTTTATGATTTTTTTAATTTTAGCAACTTGAAATGTATGATGAAATAAGTGGGTTTATGCTTAGTATGGATTGATGACTATCAACATTTACCAGTCATTTGCTTCATACTATTGCACTAGTTCATAGTTATTTTGTTAGATTCATAATGTTATGTGTTTTCTTACTAAAATTTCTCACATGCTTATAGTTTTCATATTTAATATGATGATTATTTTAGTACATTGTTGGACATCTCAACCACTTAGTATGTAATTCATAGTATCCCCACAAATATAATCAATAATGGAGACAAAACATATAATTAAAATTGAATGTAAATCTCCCGACAACCAAGCAATCTTATACAAGTTTGATCAAGTTCAACATAATCATAATGCATAATTCTTCTATGTTTCATGTAAAACTATTTGGTGATTATTCATAAACAATTTGATGATATAACAAATTCAATCAAAGAGTAACAATTTAGGAAAAATTACACTTTATATTTTCGTAGGTATTAAAAAAAAAATTCCTCCATCATGCTATGATTTTTTTTATTATTATAAAGAATAAATTTCCAAGCATAAGTTGGTTACACAAAATTTAAATAAATCATCCTAGATCCATTTTAACTCTGGATCTACCAAGTGCCAAGAGGGATCAAATCCCTTTTCACTGTAAAAGAGGTTTGCATCTCAAGAGATTTGACCCCTCTCGGCGCTTGGTAGATTCAGAGTTAAGATGAATCTAGGCTGATTTAATTCCCCCCTTAAAATAGGCTATATTCCACATGAATATCATGGGTCATTTTTACTTTTATTATTATTTATTTTTAGGGTTATTATTTTATTTTTATTTTTATTTTTAATTTTGACTGAGTTAAAATGTTTGCATTACATTGCATTAATCTTTTAATTTAATTAATTAATTATTTATTTTTTATTTTTTTTAATGTAATTTGACTTAGTCAAAATGTTAAATATGACATTACGTTACAACATCTCTACCATACTGCGCTGGAGAGTGCCTCTCAATGCAATAAATCACCATAAATAAGATGCAAAAGGTTCCACAAAACTAATTCTATTATATTGAGGGCATGGAAATAATATGTGGTATTAATTAGAGTACATTAAAAAACCAAAGCTACACTTGAAAATAATATGTAGTATTAACCAGGGTATATCAAAACATAAAAATACTTATTTAAGGTCTAGTTTAACCATCACTAACAAATATTAAATTTTCAAAGGTAGATGAGCTATCCTTTTGAATAATATTATTGAGCTAAGAGGCACTGTTTAGCCCAGTATGAAATAGATGTTGTAATGTCTTATCTTGTTTTGTAATGTAAACATTTTGACTGGGTCAAATTACATAAAATAAAAATAAAATAAAATAACTTAAAAAATAAAATTAATAATTAAAATAAAATTGAGGTAAAAAGTCAATTTTAATATGCGATTTTGCCAATGGTATTTTTTTGTAAGAAGAAATACTCTCTCTCTCTCTCTCTCTCTATATATATATATATTATATATATATAATATATATATATATTATATGCGTAGTCTAACTTAATAGATGAAATGGCCTTTTTTTCATGACTATTTTTCTAGTTAATTTTAATCAAAATTTACAGAGATGTTTTTAAAAATTGAGTTTAAATTTGTTTAATCTTGCATTAATTTTAAAGTGCCCCAGGGGTTTTTCAGGGTGCTGAATACATTTATGCATTCAAAATTGTATTTTAAATAACAAAAAGTCTTGAAATTGTATTTTCATATTTTGGTGAATTTCAATGAAAAAGGATATTTTGTCTATATTTTAGACTACGCCTTCATTCATCTTAACTTTGGATCTACCAAGCGCCAAGAGGGATCAAATTTTTTGAGGTGAAAACTTATAAAATAGGTTTGCACCTCAAGGGATTTGATCCCTCTTGGCGCTTGGTAGGTCCAGAGTTACTATGGATCTAGGATGGTTTAATTATGTTCGACATCTTGGACAGGTATGAAGATCTTGTATACGTTTCTCTATATCTTGTGAGATTGAATCTAGCTTTTTCTCAATTGTGAATTGGAAACCTCATTTAAGCTCTAATGGCGACCTTGATATTTCTTTAACTTTACACCTATTTTTCTTGGCTTCTGGACCACTAATAATTGAACAAGAAAGAATAATAGTGAAGATAGCCTTGGGATTTTTGAAGTTAACAAAATAGGTGGAATTTAAATTTATGGCCTCATGTATCTCTTAAGCTTTCAAGAGTTATTCACTGACTTTGCTAGTGCTTTTATGAATCATTGTCCTCTCCTGAATATTTTAAAACAATAGTTTGTGTGTCATCCTGATTCAAATCCATTGTAGCAAGACTTTAATGGAGTGTTATTGGCTATTTTTATAGAATTTTCACTAGATTTTAATGATTATCATTGTCATTTCATAATCTTCACAAGTAAATATTCATAATATCCACAAGCATATATTGATATGTTTTTATTAATGATTCGGATTGGAGCATTATATTATTTGTCATCCATCTTGATGCTTTTAGAGTGGAAAATGTAACTCATATTTATCTTGTGTGATCATATTTGGTTTTTGAGATTATTGGTGTTTATTAGGTAGATGTCTTACATGTGTGATCATATTGGGTTGTTGAGATAATTGGTTTTTATTAGGTAAATATGGTTAATGGTTCTCTACCTAATAAATACCAATAATCTCAACAAACAAATATGATGACACACATAAGATAAGTAGGATTTACATACATTAACACTCCCCCCTAATGACTACTCTTAATCTTCATTTGTTGAGGTCTTCATCCACATTTTCTCTATAGCATATGTTTCCTACAAATTAAAGAACCTCTTAAATAGCAAAGTCTACCTATGATCTAACCTAGTTCTCTCAATTTGTACCTTGATAATGTACATATCACCAAATTATCAGTGTCTATATAAGGAAACAAACATCCACTAAAATGCATGGGTACCCAATCGCTAAAACTATTGGTTTAGTAGGATGTCCTTCATATACATGACTCATTCAACTTCTCAATGAACTCTCCTTGAATATAAAACATCATCCCTTATAGTATACAACCAATATGAGTCACTCATAGAGCATCCAACCAATACATGGTCAACTCCTCCAAGTGTTAAAGAACTCCTTAGCAAAGGCTACCGAACTGAACTAGACAAGTTACCACGTCATCAATGACACATGATAAAGGGGTATGAATCCTCTCTAGGTCTTACAATGATATGCCCTTTACGTGTTACATAGATATGAGTACATACAACACACTCCATCTCATGGAGATACTAGGTACAAAACTCTTCAAGAACCATTACATCAAAACAAAACATGACATACAGGCTTGCTACAACTATAATGTGTGGATCACATTACAATATGGTCACGAGTCTTCTATTATTCAACATACCACTTAATATTTCACCTTCATTAATCCACCATCATCCAACCTTTTTTCTACCATAACCAATATCCTCTACTCTCATAATGCTTAAAATTCACCTACTTTCCTTGGAGGAAGCTCCAAAGATCTCTCTATTGTATCAAGAACATGTTTGTCCCCCCCCGTTGTAGACAAGTCATTCCACTCCAAAAATTTAGTCTCCAATCAACACTTGATTTTCTCAAGCAAGAATAATGGAACTCACAAAAGGTGTCCATGCTCCTCCCTTCACTTGAAGAATTGTCATCATGTATTGGGCTCTAGAAACCAATCATACTATTAATACGTCATAGTAACTAGGAACCTATTGTACTTTAGGGCCTAAGAATAATCTGACCATGAATATTTAGTAATTGACTATCCAATGGACTTACTTCCATTTATCTAAAAAGATGGGTGTCATCCATTGTACTGGCTAGTTATCTAGGAAAGTAGTGTGGGTATTGGATGTATCGATCTTAGTTTTCCATTTTCTATGTGCATACCAAAGTGGACTTATAGTAAGCCACTCCACAACAATTCATGGAGCAAAATATGTAACTATAACTCATTTCCAACTATAACACTTCTTACTATGCATACTCATGAATGACTTTTACATTACAAAAGTAATGAAACGCTACAATTTTTTAAAAATATTTGACTTGGTTAAATTGGGTTAACTTTCTAAAATAAATTTATTTTATAAATTTGTGAATGAGGGTTTTCATGGTTATTTATATTGTTTGAGATATTTTTCACTATAAATTGTGTTAAATAGATTGAAACATTTAAAATTTCTAGTAGAAATTCCACCCATCGCCCAAGACAATAAAAGTTCCTAAAAATATCAAATTTTTGTAATTCATGAAATTTAATTTTTACAAAATTCTAAATTATTTTTAAATTTTAGTAAAATTCAAACCTTATGACATGAGCAGAAAACTTTGGTTATAATACATAATGCGTCTGAACTTTGGATAAATATATAATGACCTTGGATTTCATGTAAAATTAACGAGATTTTATCTTTTTTACCCCTCCTTGGAAATAATTTGGAGGATGAAATATTATTTACAACATTTCAAATATAATAATCATAAACTATAATCAAGAAATGATATAAAAATTATGGGACCATAATAATGGCTTCAGCTAGGGATGGCACTTCCTACTGAAGTCTCAAGAACATCGTAGACTAGTAGCCTGATCCATTGGGCCAATCCCAAATCTGCAACCTACTCTGTCATAAAAATCTTTGTGACTGGAAATCTTCAAACTGGAATCAAAACCATTATGCACACTGAAACCTGAAATACACACTGAACTAAAAGTTTTACTGCTATCTGAAACTCAAATTGACAATACTGGTTGAAAAAGATGCTCAGAGTGCTGAGCTTATTTGCACATTGCTACCTACTCTACACTGCTGAAAACTATGTTGAATCAAATAATACAAAAATGCCAATGAAGCCAGACAAGTAGTTGTTGAAACAAGCGGGCCTTTTGACTATTTATTAGCACAATCAAAATACCATCTTGACTTTTTGTCCATAAAATAAAATTTGTATAATGCAATGGCAACTATTATTGGATACAGTCATGAAAACATTATTGAACACTTGAGGTGAAAATAACATCCATGTAGTTTTCTATAGGATCATAAAAGGCATGATTAATTAGTTTACCTTGCAGGCCTTCATTGATCGATTGAGCATGGAAAATTTCATCAGTTGTATTCTCAAGGTTAACCCTTGATTCCCACTGTTCAGTTTCAATCTTGTACTCGGAAACATAATTCTCAGCAATCTGCAACTCAAAAGGCAATACAATCTCCTCTTGTTTTGGAGAAGGAAGATTTTTCAAGAATTGTTTAAGATCTCGGAAATTATAGGACTAGATCTGATAATCCAAAAGTTCAATATCCTTCTCGACTCTTTCAACAACTAACTCAAGAAAACAAACTTTACTTTCAAGATAAAATTTTCTTAATTTTAAACAATAAAACATAACCATTAAAAAATCTTCATGAATTTGAAAATCGGCTAATTCATCCCTCACTTCTTTTAAAACTTCACAAGACAGAGGATTTTCCACATAACATGTCATCTTGTTTAGCAAGAAATCTGATCAACTTGCAGCGGAGTCTCCATGAGTTTTCTAGAAATATGGATTCTTTGACAGTGGAGTCACACTAAAAATTTGACACTTTGGATACTTTGAACGTGGAGTCGCGAGGTGAATAATACAACCTTCTTGTGTCTGATCACTATCCACCATTAGTAATCAGATCTGGAACTTGATACACTTTTTTGAGGAACGTGAAATGTTCAGCTCCCTAGTATGGTCACCACTATGTTGTTGTTCTGTATGTTTGAGGTTGAGGGAGTAAACACATAGTACAATATCAAAACCACTTTGGAAGCTTGGATATAGCCCTTCCAGCTTTAGAGAGGGATCTCTCTATAAAATTTAACTTTGTTTTATGTGAATTTTTGGCTAGTTATGAATGTACTGATTGTTTTGTTTGAATTGTCTGGTTGATTGAACTGTCATAATTCCATTGCGTTATGGATTCTATAGATTAAACTGGATTTGGCATCAAATTTTGGAGGAGTTTCACAAGGAAAGCAAGGTTGCACTATTTGGATCTTTTCAAAAATTAAATGGATTGTGAAAGAACATAAACGTAAGATTCAATGGAAATTAAGTTGCAATTAAGAATTCCTTAATTTGACTTCAGTGGAAAACATAAAAATCACTAACAACAAGAATAGGGTGCTCTAAATAACAATTCTTATTCTGTTGGGTTGTGTTATATTATTTCCATGACTAGCCTACGTAGTTTACGGGGGCGTTAGAGGGGACGCAGAGCCCCCCCTTCATTGCATCGATTGTGCAGTGGGTAGGTCACAGGGGGGTGGGTAGCCCCCCTCTATGGGGTCTGCAACAGCGCCCAGGGGAAAATATTTTTGGACCCTATATTACGTTGGGTAGACCTATCTATGGTTTTGTGCATGGTTTTGGACACGATGGTTTTCGGTCCATGGTTTTGGACGCGATGGTTTTTGGTCCATGGCATTGGATGCTTCGGCATGTATAAATATGTATTGTAACATTGAAAGGAACATAATGAAAAATCAAGTTGGTAGTCCTGATTTTGGGATCCATGGGAAAATCTCTGTGTATATGTGTTATGCTCTCGCATTGTTTATCTTCTATGTTTTAGAATTCGTATGCAGGTAATTTCTGTAAGAGGTTAAAACCTACATTTGGTATCAGAGTTCTTTTGGCTTCAAGGGGACGCCTTGTTGCTGAAGGGTTTCACTCGGGCATGTGGTAGACCTTGTTCAGTGGGAGATCTGCGAGATCTATTCTGGTGGTGAAAGAAGATGGCGAGCAGTGGAAATATAGAGATCAAGAAACTTAATGGTGATAGTTTTGAGTTGTGGAAACTCAAGATGGAGGATCTATTAGTGGATAAAAATCAGTGGATCGCAGTAGATCCATGTACTAAACCAATGAGAGTGTCTGATGAAGAATGGAAGAAGTTGGATCGGAAGGCAAAGAGCACAATACAATTGTGTGTCTCATATTCCGTATTGCTGAATGTATGAGGGTAAGTTATGGCTAAGGCTTTGTGGGACAAGTTAGGGACTTTGTACCAATCGAAGTCTCTGGTGAATAAATTGTTCCTACGGAAAAACTTGTGTAACCTCAGGATGAAAGATGGAGACTTGGTGACAGAGAATATGAATGCATTTAATACTGTTATTTTTTGTTGATATTAAAATGTGAGATGAAGATAACTGCATCAGTTTGTTGTGTTCTCTACTAGATTCATGGGATAGCCTGGTTATTGCAATATGTAGAAATGCAACTGCTTTGCAGTTTGATGAAATAGTCTCATCCTTGCTGACGGAGGAGACGAGATGGAAAAATATGCAGAGCCAGAATGGTGATACCTTGTTTGTACGAGGACAGTCCCAGGACAAAAACAAAAATAAGTCATCGAGTGGGAGATATAAATTTCCAGGAAAACCTGTAAAGGTGGTTTGTTGGAAATGCGGAAAGAAAGGGCACTACATAAGGGACTGTAAATCCAAATCTTCTGACAAAGGAAAGGGATTTGATGATGCTCCTTCTACAGAGGCGAAAACCACCTCAGATGAAGGTGGGGATGTGTACTTGGCTTCTTCAAGTACACATGTAGATCATGAAGCATGGTTGATTGACTCAGGTGCATCCTTTCACTTCACTCCCCATAGAGAGTGGTTCTGCGAGTATGATAAATACGATGGTGGTGATGTCTTCTTAGGGGATGATAGGAAGGCTAGAATCATTGGTCGTCGAAAAGTAAAGTTGAAGTTGCAAGGTGGAAGGGTTAGAACACTTCCGGGTGTTCGGCATATTCCTGCATTGGCGAGAAATTTGATTTCTTTAAGCAAGTTGGATGATGCAAGTGTACAAACAGTGTTTGACAAGGATACCTACAAGATGGTTCGAGGAGCACTGGTATTGATGCAAGGAGTTCAGATTGGAATTCTGTACAAGTTGCAAGTTAGCACTATTGTTGATGGGTGCAACAGTTCTATGGTTCCTGAAACTGGAGCAAAAAATCTAGTGGTCTCTGGAGAGAAGACCATGTTGTGGAATCAAATGCTTGGACATATTGGAGAGAAGGACCTTCAAATACTTCATGGTAAAGGTATGGTAGAAGGTATGAGTAATAGCTCTCTGAATTTTTATTTATGTGAAAATTGTGTATATGGGAAGCAAAATCGGGTGAGTTTCTCCTCTGTTGGTAAGAAGGCGAAACAGATATTAGAGTTTGTGCACAGTGATGTGTTTGGACCTGTGAAGGTTCCATCACTGGGTAAGTCTGTGTACTATGTATCATTTATAGATGAATTCTCAGGGAATAATGGATATATTTCCTCAAGATGAAATCTGAAGTCTTTGACAGGTTTAAAGAATTTAAGGCTCTGGTGGAAAACTAGATAGAGAATAAAATAAAGGTGTTGAGGTTAGATAACGGTGGAGAGTTTTGCAGCAAGGAATTTGAAGAATTCTGTAAGTGTGGTATAGCATGGCATAAGACTAATCCATACACACTTGAGAAAAATGTAGTTGTGGAAAGAATGAACAAGACGTTGATGGAAAGGGCAAGAAGCATGCTTAGTGGTGCCAGGTTAGGCCATGAATTTTGGGCATATGTGGTGGAGACATCACGTTACTTGGTCAACAAATCACCTTCATCAGCGGTGGGGAATAAAACTCCACAAGAGGTATGGACTGGTAAGAAACCCTCTCTTTCACATCTAAGGGTATTTGGATGTGATGCATATGTACATATTCCAAAGGAGAAAAGAACCAAGTTGGATAGTAAATCTGAAAAGTGAATCTTTATTGGGTATAAGGATGGTTTAAAGGGTTATAAATTTTGGAACCCAATAACAAGGAAGGTTGTGTATAGGCGAGATGTGGTGTTCAGAGAGGTGAAAAATGTTATTAAACATGAAGTCCTATCAAAGGAACTTGAGAAGATAGAGTTTGAGCTAAAGGAGAAAGAATCAAACTCTACAACATAAGAGGAATCAGAAGATGAAGAGCCACAAATTCTGATTGTGAGAAGATTAGTTCAAGAAAGAAGGCAGCTAGAAAGGTATAGTCCATCTGCTTTCTATTCAAATTTTGCTTTATCTATTACTGATGATGATCCCAGAACTGTGAAGGAAGCAGTAGATTCATAGGATGGAAAACTCTGGAAAGAGGCCATGGTTGATGAAATGACATCTTTGCCCAAAATGAGGCTTGGGATTTGGTGGAGGTGTCGGCTGGAAGGAAACCCATTGGCAACAAATGGGTGTTCAAGAAGAAGACAAATGCAGAAGGAAAGGTGGAGAAATACAATGCTCGGTTGGTAGAAAAAGGTTATTCCCAGGTGCCAGGAATTGATTTCGGTGATATTTTTTCTCATGTTGCCAAGGTAGCTTCTATTATATTACTCTTATCTTTTGTTGCTGCTTTTGATTTTGAGGTAGAACAGAGGGATGTGAAGATAGCATTTCTTCGCGGGGATCTGGAAGAAGAGATCTACATGAAGCAACCTGAAGGATTTGCAGTGAAGGGTAAGAAAGAACTGGTATGCAAGTTAAAAAAGTATCTGTATGGGTTAAAACAATCACCACGGATGTGGTATTAGAAATTTGATACATTTATACGGGGACTTGGCTTCACCAAAAGCAAAGCAGATCACTGTGTGTATTTTAAATTAATTGGTGACCGTGTTATTTATCTGGTCTTGTATGTGGGTGATATGTTGTTGGTTGGAAATATTAAAGAAATTATCCAGGATTTGAAGACCCATTTTCCTCCAAATTCGACATGAAAGTCTTTTGTTGCCGCAAACTATATTTTGGGCATGGAAATTAAAAGGATCGAGCAAAGAGGAAGATCTGGTTATCAAAGGGAAGTATTTTTGAACAATACTACAAATGTTTTAATATGAGGATGTTAACGGTGAAGGTTCCTATTCCTGTAGGTGTTAAGTTATCTACTGAACAATGTCCCCAAGACACAAGAAGAGAAGAGGACATGTCCCATTTCTTAGTGTAGTGGTACTGATTGACATGCACTGCAGTGGGAGTATTGAGCAAGTTTATGTCAAAACCAGGGAAGGAGCACTGGACAACAGTGAAGTGGGTTTTCAGGTATTTTCATGGCACTAGTGATTATGGTTTGTGCTACCAAGGAAGACTAGGATTGGATAGCGTGTTGGATATTCGTGGCGTTGTTGATGCAAACTAGGCTAGAGATCTGGATCAGAGAAGATCTACAAGTGGGTATGTGTTTAACCTATTTGGAGGTGCAGTCAGTTGGATAAGTAAGAAATAATCTGTAGTGGCACTATCAAATACAAAGGCAGAATACATGGCAGCCACTCATGTAGGTAAGGAAGCAGATTGGTTGCAGAGACTCTGTTCAAGCATGGGGTTAGTATAGGGAGCTATAAGGATAGACTGTGACAACCAACATGCAATTTTCTTGGCAAAGAACTCTTCTTATCATTCAAAGACAAAGCACATTGATGTTTAGTATCACTTTGTGAGGGATATGATAGAAGGCAAAAAGGTGTTACTGGTAAAGGGGAACACTTTGAAGAATATTGTAGATGCATTGACAAAATCAGTGAGATTTGAGAAGTTATATTGGTGTAGAGAAACAATGGGCGTTTCAGGGCTAGATAAATGACTAAGCTCTGTTGTGACCCCCTGTGGAAAGAAAACAACAAGTGGGAGAATGTTGGGTTGTGTTATATATTCTTTCCACAACTAGCCTACGTAGTTTATGGGGGGGGGGTTAGAGGGGGTACGGAGCACCCCCTTTGTTGCTCCGATTGCACAGTGGGGGGCTCACAGGTGGTTTGAGGGGGGTGGTTAGGAAATTTTTTTTGGACCCCATATTAGGTTGGGCAGACCTACCTATGGTTTCGTGCATGGTTTTCGCACATGGTTTTGGATGCGATGGTTTTCGGTGCATGGTTTTGGACATGATGGTTTTCAGTGCATGGTTTTGGATGCAATGGTTTTCAGTCCATGGTATTGGATGCTTCGACATGTATAAATATGTATTGTAACATTGAAAGGAACATAATGAAAAATCAAGATGGCAGTCCCAATTTTGGGATCCAGGGGAAAATCTCTATGTATATGTGTTTTATGTGTTATGCTCTCGCATTGTTTATTTTCTGTATTTTAGAATTCATATGCAGGTAATTTCTGTACGAGGTTAAAACGTACATATTCATCACAATTTCTCTTAAATAATTAAGATTCAAGAATAACAGAGAAAGAAAAACAATGTTTAAACAAATAAACTGAAGAAACACATCACCATTTGGTACACCACATGAATCCTGTGAAAAGGTACCTGTATTATTGATGCTCAAACACTTTTAAAATTAAAAAATGCAGAGGAAAATACATTCAAAAAACATCTCTTACTTCAAATGATGAAATATTTATACAAATTTTAAACTAAAATATCTTGAAAAAATATCAAGATTTTTTACAAATATCTCAAGCTGTATTACACAAATAGAACTAAAATATAAGACATTCAAAACTAATGAATCTAGGCACTATCTATGTGGATTTTGGATGACAAAGAAGAGAAATTTGAATTTGATAGCAACTCTTATCTGATGAGGTGGCCTCCAAGTCATTGACTATCTTTGAGCTTTTTCCTCCCTAAATTTTGAAAAATAGGGTCCTGTAATACCTTTGTATATCCCAAACCATAATAGTTGTTAGAAACATGACAGAGGTTTTTTTAAATGATGATAACCAAATACTCTTTCAGTTTTTGAAAATGTATTTCCAACTACTCGAAAACCGCATTTGAAAACACTCACTGAAAATAGGAAAATTCCGAAAAATATACTTGCAAAGATTCATCTGAATTTCCCAAATCATAATAGCTGTTAAAAAACTGAAAGAGGTGTTTGTGCATAAGGATGTTAGGAACAAAAATCTCTTTCCAATTTTAAAAATTCATTATCAATTACTTGTAAACCATGTTTGAAATTATTGTTTCGTATAGGGAAAAAACATAGTTTTACTAGTCCATGAAACAGGCATATGACGTGGTTGTGGGGGATGATGTGGAGAGGTGTCGTGGAGGTAAGTGGGGACACTAGTCCAAGTGGTAGGCAGTGAGTGGTGTTGGAGGTGACATAACCATGAGCGTGGATTATGGCGGGAAAAGGTGAGGAGGTTGGCAGTTTTCGGAGGGGGTAGGGTATCAGCTAGGGGGTGCGAAATGAGGGGAAGGCACCACGTATGGATGAGGCCCGACGGATAATACTACCTTTTTGGACCCCTCGACGGTAAAGTTTGGATGAAGAGGGGGGGCGAAAAAGGATGAGAGTCGTGGATTGTGAAGGGTGGAGGATCTCGATGTTCTGACAGCAACGTCCTTTAACCATATACGACAAAACACATTTTCCATTTTCGACCCTTATGATATGAGCAAAAAACTTTGGTTATGATACATAATTCCTCCAAAATTTCGATAAAGATATGATGAACTTGGATTTCATGTAAAATTAACCACATTTTATCTTTTTACCCCTTGGAAATAATTTGGAGGATGAAATATTATTTACAAAATTTCAAATATAATAATCATTAGCTATAATTAAGCAATCCTATAAAAATTATAGGACCCTAACAAGTCCCTCAAGCATAAAAAAGGATAAAATAATGCAGGAGAGAACTCTATTGACCATAATTAGTCAACATATACCTTTTTTGTAAATAGTCAAGTTCATTCCGTAAAAGGGGTAAACTTATACTGAGTGGACGTTTGTTCATTTATTTTCACGAGTTTGAACAATCAAGTGCTTAACAATATTTTCATGTTTTGAGAGTCTGAAAAGGGCTTAAAAGAAGATTTTAGGGTTTTTATTTTTCATGATTTTTAAGAGAATGAAAAGTGATAAAAGTCTGCCCAGAGTCAAAATGATCCATTTTTATCTTGTAATCTGTTATGCACATTAAACTCAATAAATTATCATAACTGCTCAATATTAGGGTAAAAAACATTATAATTTTTACGTTTAAAAGGTTCTAGGCATAAAAAGGAAAAATAATCACCCAAAACTTATCAAAGTTTAGAAAGTAACTTTATTTTAACAATTTTGTTTTAATCAATATGAGAGTGGAAAGAGGGCTTTCTACCACCAAACTTCTGAGGCTGATTATGAGAAATGGTGGATGAAATCACAACTGTTTCTTCCTGGTAAGATATATCTTCAATCTCTTCATTTTCATCTGAAAACATTTCAATTTTAGGCTTTCATTTAATTTTTTTGGGGATTTCTATGTTAAAAAATCCACCCTCAGGCCTGCACAGGAACTCTTCGTCGGGTCCGCGTAGGTCGATAATTTTTTGTGCATTGAGAAAAGCACTCTGTGCAGAAACTTTCTTGAGGATCCTTGTAGTTGCACTATATTTACCAAAAAGTGGTCACGCAAGCACCGAGGATTTTATAAATGTGAAAATTACGCCCCAAAAATATCAATCTTGTTTTAAAAGTTATTATAACTCCTTCTAAATGTCATTTTGAGGATAATTGACCATTCAAAAATGGAATGGATGGAGAGAGAACATGAGAACCATGATGCAACAACTTTGGATGATCTGACTACTTTTCATGCTTTGAGAAATTGTGGCCTCTATAAATATTGGATTATTCCGGGGATGAAAGCTCAGGTAGAGCTCATGACATGGTTGGTGAGAACCTAGGATGTCTAGGATCATTGTTTCGTGATCAGGGATCATCATAGCACCATTGATGTCGATGGTATATACCTTTTAAATGGGCTGTCATGTCGAGGGGTTGATATTTATTTGTTTGCACAAAGGTTGGGTGGAGATACTACGGTTGGATACATACGATGATACTATGGGAATGCATAGCTCAAGGATGAAAAAATTGATATTCATACTATTGGGAGCATGAACTTGAGGACCATATCTTTCACTGTTAGAAAGTTGTGTGGCAGCGCATCTCTTCACTCGGCCACAAACACCTAGATGCATACTATCGTGGAACCTTTGGAGTCTACGATTTTTAACTAGTGTGAGGAATTGGTTGTCAATATGAAAGGACAACTAACCAGAACTAAGAATGGTAGACTGAAGAACTTTGGTTATGGAGACATTATTATTTCTTTTGCTCTAGAGAGGATTCCACTCCTCAGGCCACAACAAATTTTGGTGGATGGGGGAGGACTTTGAGATCCATAGTTGTTGAGGTGGGTTTCGCTTATGGCTTGTCTTGGAGATGACAGTCCCATGGTGATATATGCTCCTGATGTTTTTGTATGGTTGGGTTAATAGATCATCTCAATCGAGGATTTCCCATATACAAGGGTGACCTAGATATCCTACTTCCAACAAGGACACAGTGGGGTGACCTAGGTAAAAAATTCTCATTTTAATGTTTCCTTTTAAGTTTTTAATTTTTATCTGTTTTTTTTCTTCCCAAACTAATTATTCAAAATGCATGTGGAGATGTCGGTTCAGTTCAACCAGTAGGGCTACGATGTTTTGACAAGCGAGGTGACTATCCTATAGTAGTTGTAGCACCAAACTCTAAGGCAATAGAGGCATTGGCTGAGCTAAAACACAACCTCGAGAGGTTGACTACAAATATCCTAGAGACTGGGACTCATAATTTTCCTCTCTTGTACCAGAGGCATGTTGTTGGAGTTCCAAGACCGCTCAGGCAATTGTCTTCTATCACGATCATCATGATGGTTAACTTCTTAGTCTTTTAGGGCTATATTTTGATTTTTATATCAGCATATTCGGATAATAAGGGCCACGGGGCCTTATGTCCTTGGATGACATATTTTTTGTATAACACACTCTCTACAGACTTTATCTAATGGAGACTACTACTTTTGATTTCAGTTTATCTTGTTTAATATATAGATGGATATTGTTTTCACTTACAAATGTTGCAAATGTCTATTTAACACATGATTTTCTAATGCATCGGTTAATGTGTTTAAATTTCTTGGAATGTGTTGATATTCAATGTAATCAAACTGCCTTTCTAATCGACGGCCCTGTAAAAACATTCTTAACATTGATGAACTTCTTACTGTGTAGTCATTGTTTAAATGTAATACTATGATTTGTGAATCTAACCTAACAATCAAACGTCGAATGCCAAATTAGATGGCATCAGACAATAGTTCAATGACTGCACTATATTATCCTATGTTGTTCTTTGTTTGACCAAGGCATATCCCATGAATAGAAACTAACTCATCACTAGGTGAATAGATGGCCCTAGCTACGGAAGACAAGTTCTGAGTACTATGACTAGCGCCATCAGCAAAGCCAATGTAAGTTTGTGGGAACATTGGCATCTGCAAACCAAGTGTAAAACAAGATAAGTAGGAGAAGTAGTAGTGAACTGTGAAAAATGTGAAAACTAATGCACACACCTATAAAATATAATACAAGTAATTTCCAAATATCCATGAAATATTTTATGCATCATATCTCTTCAGGTAAAGTCCATTTCTGGGCTTTCCCAATGAAACACCATCATAATCTACCAGCTCATAGGATCCTTTAGCTAATACACGTTCTACAATGTAAGGGCCATGCCACATAGGCTCGAATTTACTTGCACCTAATTTTTCATGTGCTTGATCGTAGACCAAGACTAGGTAACCTTATGTATAATAAAGAGGATTTACGTTTTTATCAAATTGATATTTGACTCATTTTTTATGACCATTGCTATCTAGTGCGGCCACACAACGAGTTTCATCTAGACATGCTAAGTGAACAAAATGCTCTTCCTCTACAGAGGTCATTGGTAATAACTCGACGACTAGTTTCAAAGATGGAATTTCACATTCAATTGGTAAAATTGCCTCCAAACCATAAACATGTTGGAAGGGAGTGAAACCCATAGATGTTTTCGCAGTAGTACGGTATGGCCACAAGGATGAAAAAAACATGGTATGCAAGTTTCCTTTATGAATTCCATCTATCCATTTAATCATGTTTGTTAAGACTTTGTTAACAGCTTCGACTTGGCCATTTTCTTGTGGATAAAAAGGGGTAGACTTTATCATGGCATAGGCTGAGTTGTGTAGATAGTTCAATCATCATAAATTTGTGAAAATGACTACCATGGTCCATGACAATGCCTTGTGGGACACTGAACAGAGCAATTACATGATTGAAAATGAAAATTTCTGCAGTTTCGCCATTGTCCTTATATGTAGGCATCCCCTCGACCCATTTTGTAAAATAATCAACTACAAGGATAATATACACATGCCCTCCACCAAGTGAGGGTTACAGGTGATGAAATCTATGCCCCATGTTGAAAATGGACCGACAACTATAATAGGTTGAAGAGGAGCTGGAGGCGCTCACATCTTGCGATCATAAACTTGGAAATTATGACATTCGTTTACTGCTATAATGCAATCTTTAAACATGGAATGCCAAAAATATCAAGCAGGCAATATCTTTTGGGCAGGGGCATACCCAGACATATGACCACCACATACTCAAGAATGGCAATCATTTAGTGCTTTTTCAGCCTCTTAAGAATTTAAGCATCGTCGAAAGATAGAGTCAACACGACGACGATAAAGAGTATCATCGACAATGTTATATTGCTGAGATTGGTAGAAGATGTGATGACAATTAGTTTGAGATAAATCAAGCCTAAAATTTTGGGTCTGAAGATATGTGATGATATATCCATACCAAGGATCAGATGTACAGATCAAAAAGAGAGATTCATTTGCCAAATAATATTCTACCATTGCTTTTGTGTTAGTATAGGGAAAATCACATAATAACTCAGCGAAAACTAATGATTTCTTTGATTTATATATTTCGAATTCCAAATAAACCTCTTGTAAAAAGTTGTAACTTAATGGAATCATCAACTAAAGAGTTTGAGGTGCACCAAAGATGATAATTCATGACATGGTTTAATCGGTCCTCTCCTATTTTACCTTCAAATTTTGGAATCTCACTAGGAAACTTCATAGGAATTACCGACCAAAACGGTAGATAGAAAATGGGATCATTTGTTAACCAAGATAGATCGGGTAAATCCAAAGTCACAATAAATGGTAACTGGCGTCTAGGGTCCTTGTTGGGCATGGAATCCCCCCAAGACATGTTTTGAGGCTCAAAGCCCAAGTTTTGACCGAATCTTGTTGTAAAGCTCCGCGAATTGCGGGCGCGGGGCGCAAAAGTATGATACAGTCACAGGGTTGTCCACCCTAGTTTTGTAATGTAAAGTTAGCTGGATAGACCTACCTATGGTCCGCAGACCATGTGATTGTACAAATAGAGCAAGGCTTAAGTGTAAAAGAAGAGATAGACATAATGGAGAATAGAGGATAAACATGAGAAGTCTAAGTGATTGAGTTGTAGTGTGAAGTGTGTCTTTGAGTCATAGAGTAGGAGAAGGCTCTACAGCTGAGTGCGCAGAGGCCTAATAGTCTGCAGCTGAGTGTGCGGACCCCTGTAGCTGAGTGTGTAGGGCGAATCGAATCTGTAACCGTGGAAAAAATCAATAAAGAGAAGTTTGGTTATAATTATGTGTATCTGTTCTTTGGGTAATGCATGATTGATATAACTTGAAAATATATTGTTTATTTACTTTGCGCACCTGTATGTTTTATGTTGTTAAGTATAACTTAAAGCACTCAAGTAGGCAAAGATAATTAACTAACATTGGAATATAAGCAAGGTCTTGGGTAATAGTGCAAAATGCGGCATAGCCCCTGGGTAGGGTTGCGCGAAGGCAGTGTAACAATCATGAGGAACGGGAAGGTCCGCAAAGCAACCTGCGCATAAGGAGAAACCGTAGACAAGTCGAACTCATCATACATCTCCAGGGTGCAGAAACCTAGTTCTAGTACCCTCCCATACTACTTCAGGTGAGACCTCAGTCCGCACTCCGCGGACTATTGCCGAAAGGGCCAGTAGTACTAGGATTGGTCTGGCTAATTAACTTTGAACCTGGGTCAGGCCCCAACAAGCCAACAAATGGTTTCGTTTCCAGGATCGGGATCTACATAAAGATGTCTGATGTTGTACCACTATAATCCGACAAAGAAAGGAATTGAGGAGTGGTTGGACAGAAAGATTCATGAGTTCGCGGCACAGGAAAACAAGAATTCACGATTATCAAAGGAAGAGTGGTTAGATTGCTACTTGGATACAGAGATCCACAAAAGTTTCTTTGCGTCCTTCGCCACTGAGTTGTACGAGTGGATCACGAAGCTAGCAGATAGCCAAGGAAGGTGTAAACTCGACAAACCTAGTATGTGGACTCCAGAGTTGGTGCACAGACTAGAAGCATTGGAAGATAGGATCGCACGCATTGTCGATCATTGGCTGGATCGAATCATAGGAGGGTTCATCACCGAATTCGCGGTAGATACTTCAATCAGATATAACGAGGTAGAACGACGCTTCCTCAAGGGACCATGAGGTATGTACGTTAAATCTTTGAACACTTGGATTAAAATGATATTGTGTGAAAAGCGAGTTATGCGAATAGATTCATGTTTGGGGCTACACAGAGTGGGAGGATCTATAGAAATGAAGGTAGCACAAAACTAGAAACTAGCCCTTTTATTTCACCTCCACGCTGAGGCGAAGAAGAACTCGTGAAGGTTTCACCAAGAAGTGAGATCAATCTGATAAAGAATAGAATTTCGCACATAACACCCCCACCCACACCACCACTAGTTTCACCATCTTCACCTCTGACTTTGCCCATACCACCTCTGTCACCATTGTGAAGCAGTATCGCCAGTGCGATAAATCTACTAGTGTTCAAGGGAGTAGGGAATGAAGATCCGAACCAATTTTGGTTCATGGTAAAAACAGTATGGGAAGCACAGGGTGTCACAGATGATAATATAAAGATGGCAACGTTGGTCAGCGCTCTGCAGGATCGTGCGCTAACCTGGTGTTAGGATTCCAAGAAACTCTCCTAGGTTGTAGCTCAGAGACGCCTGGTAACATATAAATTCAACTATTGTTGCAAGGTTTAATGAAGGAATGATGGTTTGGTTCAAGCCAGATAACCACTTCTACTCTGTTCACTCCAGACATGCATGAACACCCTTAGACTACAAGGCTTTAGACCACCAATGCTCACAGTTTAGAAATTAGGTGAATATGGACAATACTAACCACACCAGCAGATACACAAGACCATGTGATGGTTGGCTGCAACTAGTATATAAACCTGCTTATCTAGTCTATTAATGCAAAGACAGGATGACAACTCTCTTGCATTAGATAGAAAGAAACCTGAGCAACCTATTCAGAAACATTCTACAAGAGAAAATACCACACAATGCATAAGACAATAATATTTAAAAAAAAGTAAAGAGACATTTGAATAACATTAGTTCCAACACATAAACATAGGACCATTTCCCACAACAATTCATTATATTATCAAATGGGACCATTACATTATAGATCTAGATAAGGACAAAATTCCCTCATGGCTCATCAAGGCAAAATCATAATCTGAATTATAATGTGGAAAGCTATTAATATCTTCATACTTCAATTTGACAGCATCCCAACATAAGCTAGGAAAATATCTCTCTCATGATCTATCCTTTTGAGGCTTTTATAGCCTTCTTATCAACTTTTCTTGCTTGACTTGGTATAGCTTGACCACTTTGATCCCACTCGCTTGATCTGGTCCATTCTGGAAAAATTGAGTGGTTTGGTCCACATTTCATCCATCCTTTCAAAATTTGGCGTGCATATCCTCTTTTCATTTTTTCTGTAAATCCCATGATAATTTCTTCTAACTTAATTTTTTATGCTTCCTTTTTTTGTTCTCAAGTTCTAGTTAGTTTGATCATTTATCCTATCGCTACTGATAATCTTCTCTACGACCATTTTCAGACTAAATCTTCATAAAAAATTTCCAAAATCATTACCAAAAACAAAGGACCCAACATGCCATGATCACAATCTATTGATTCACCCTTGGGTCAATCTTTTACTGATGCATCTGGATTTGCTTATTCTTGCACTACTTCTTCTAATACTTCTATTTCCTATGTCGTTGGTTCACCTTCAAATGAAGGACCCGAATCTGGTACCTTGTGCAATGCACCGACTTTAAAAGTAATATATTCATCCATAGTAGTTTTCCAAGTATCAAGAATAATGGTAACCAAGGTGCTAATATGAGTAGTGTTTTCAACATTGGGTTGTTTCAGGCAAGTGCTAATGATAGCTTGCCACTGAGCGTCAAATTCATAATTAAGCTAAGGCAATTGGACGAAATGTATTTGAGTAGGTGGGTGAATATCTTGCAACACAATTTAGCTGCATGTGAGTCTTTCTCTAACTAATGAATTTGTCCAATGTGTTAGCCTAGAAAAATAAGCCTTGTTCCTAGGTTAGATCAATAATTGCTAACAGTTGATCAAAGAGTTGTTGTATCTGCTATTGCAACTTGTACAAAGGTCGGTTCTTCTTTGCAAGTAAACTGACTCAATCCTAGACTTGCCGAAATATCTACTGGGAATCATTAGTGAATTATTTGAGAGTGTCCCAAAAAGAAGAGCCATCAACCAAATTTTTTTCAATTTGAGTTTTGTATTGAGTTGTAGGATCTGTAAGTGCTTTGTGAAATCCTGCAACTGTGCTACGCAACCCTTAGTTGGTGATAATAAGTTCAGTGTATGCAACTTCTGCTAGAATTTTCTGTAAATTCCATAACAGACAGACAAAAAAATGCTCTGTTTTTACACTCTGTTTTTTACACAGAAAACAGAAAATCACTTGCTGGAAACGGTGTTTCAGCAAAGCTGTTTGGTGTTGCAGCAACGTAGTTTGGTGTTGCAGCAACACTGTTAGAATTTCTGATAATTCACAAACAAAACTGATAATTGCATAACGGAAATAATAATAAAAACGTCTGCGGAATACGGTGTTACAGCAACGCGAAACTGGTGTAACAGCAACACAGTTTCGTCAATTGCTGTTCTTGGTGTTGCAGCAACGTAATTCCGTTAGTTGCTGATCTTGGTGTTGCAGCAACGCGTTTTGACGTCAAGTCACTTTTTGACTTACGGTGTAACGGCAACGTGCAACGGTTGACGTCAAGTCACTTTTTGACGCTTGGTGTAACAGCAACGTGCAGCGATTGACGTCAAGTCACTTTTAGACTTACAGTGTAATAGCAACGTGATTTTGACGCTTGGTGTAACATCAACAGTAAACTTGTATTCATAAACAGTAAACAAGCTGATACAAATTCGTCTTCCTCTTGACAGAGCGATAACAACAGGAACACTTCAGTTCCAGAAACCAATTTTCACTATCTCATAAAATTGCAGGTTCAGCACTGTTGTGCGTTTACAGAAGATACTCTCTATTCAGTCTTCTAACCTTCTCTCTTTAAAAACATAACTGTTGTTCATTCTCTTAAAAAACAGAACTGTTGTTCATTACATTTATAGAGGAAAAAATATCTGAGTTTAAATGATAAAATAATCAAAATATCTACTAACGCTTATCTGCGTATTAACTACAGCAAGCGGTGATGCCTTTCTCAAGAAAACAAGTCGGCGGTTGTAGGGGAATTAAATTCTGTGAATTTAATGCACATTAATGTGCAAAATATCAGGAGCGACTTTGTGGCATCGAACATCGTGGAATATCTTCGGAAATCAGATTTCTGTCCAGCTGTTATTGTGTTGCAGTTGGAATTAAATTCCAACACTCCCCCTTAATTTCAACTGCTGCATACCCAGGCATTTCCTGAAATGATAAAAACTTTTCTTTTCTAATGGTTTTGTCAAGATATCAGCAAGATGATCCTCTGTTCTGTAGTGCTACAAAACAATTTCACCATTGTTAACCAATTCACGTATGAAGTGAAATTTGGTATCTATTTTTTTTTACTTTAATGAAAAATAGAGTTTTTAGACAATGCTATTGCTGAGCTATTGTCACAGTAAATGGTTGTGCCATTTTCTTGTTCATGACACAAATCTCTGAGAACTCTTCTCAGCCACACTGCTTGGCAT